>JANHGL010012205.1:34727-49231 GCA_024611195.1 Ceyx melanurus | reverse complement strand
GGCTCTGAGCAGCCTGGGCTAGTTGAGGGTGTCCCTGCTCCCTGCAGGGGGCTGCACTAGATGACCTTTGGATGCCCCTTCCAGCCCTAATCATTCTATGATTAACGACGTGATGTAGTTAAACTAAAGGCTTTGCAGTGAAATATTAGCTTTGAAGCTTCCTGACAGATAGACAGTGATTAAACAGTCTGATAAACTCTAGAAAGCCATCAGCCATAGCTTGTTTATGAAGCTCCCCAGGAAACAGTCAAGTAGAATGATGACAAGATTTTACATGAGCAGGATAATGAGCACAATACAGCTGTGATTCACAGGACTTAATTATTTTTAGTTTCTAATGTGCATAAAAAGCAGAATTTTAGAAATTAAAAATCAGGAAATTCAGAAAAGGAAGCCATTTGTTCTGCAAAGCCAAAAATGCTAGCCTGAAGATCTCTTTAATGTGATCTTAATAGCACTGTACTGACATTCATATGCTGAGATTTTATTTAGGCAGACAAAAAAGAACCAAAACAAAACACCAACAAACAAACAAAAAGAGAAAGGCTGCACTGTGGTTACAAATAAGCATAATCCCAGAAGCAGATAAGCAGCTGATTTGCTCCCAAATGAACAGGATCTCAAAATACATTCATGATGAGTGAGACTTTTTTAATCTCTAGCCAAGAGTTACTATTTTTTCCTCCTTCTGCTAGTAGGCAAAAATGTGGCTGGATGTTTTACAGTGTGTTAAAAATGAAATATCATCAGAGAGACCCTTCCTCTGTATATAGCAATCTACACCAAAACCCCAGCCTGATTTTATATTGTAAATAAACCAGCATATGTTTTCTAACTCCAGCAAGCTGAGCAGCTGGTTGTGGCTCTGAAAAAGCATTTAATAAATGATTTAAGAAGCCAAGGATAGATGTTTGCACCTGAAATTATACTAAAAATGTAGTATGGTAAATCAAAGGTCAAATGCTGCTCTTGGAAGGAGGTTCATTATTTGTTTCACTCTATTTTTAAAGTGGTGTTTCTCAAATTTTGGGTTACAACCATGAAGATATAAAAGATTTAAAAGAGGTAATGGGTGGAAGGTCTATTCCTCCAATATGTGGAGTCATAAGGGAACATGAGTGGGCTGCAATACCTGGCTATGTTTATTTAGCCACAGAATTGTTACCTACCTCATTGCTGGCAATCCTTGGCTCCTCCTGGGCAGAAGAATTGACTCATAGCTGCATGAAGACTGACAGACCAAAAAAGTTGAGAAAGACTGCTTTGAGGGAAGACATGACTCAGAATTGACTGGAAATGACAGTGCTGAACTATCACATTGAGTCTGGCACTGGAGCAAGGTCCCTGTTCCCAGCACACACTGGGACAGAGGACAAATGGTGATGACAAGGGACAGACACAGGATAGATATTCTCCTTGCCAACTCTGCTTAAGACTGATGGCCAAGACCTACAAATAAACACACAAGAACAATAAAACCACCAACAAAAGCCACTCTCCACTAAAGGTGAACAACAGTAGCAAAGCAGCATGGCAAATTACAGAAAGCAGGTAGCATAAACAACTTCCCAGATGTTCAAACTGGTTCATGTTACCAGATTTCATCAACTGAGGGCTGCTACTTAACTGATATTGCAGAGTGGACAAGTGTTGAGCTAGCAGTTGCCACACTGGAGGAAAACAGACACTAGGAGAGTATGGTATTTGCTTTAGGCAAATATATTTGTATATATTAAAAAAAAATATATTTATATATATTATAAATCATTGTTTACCCAACTTGTTGGAATTTTCTTCCCCACTCCTCTACTCTTTCTGCAAAAGCTACACAGGCATATTTAATAGGAAGCATCAGAGTCTACAAATAACACTGACAGCATCCCAACTGTAAGATTAAATTGGTGGTACTCTGCTAGCACCTATTAAAAGTTTATATGACTCTGAGAATAGGTAGACAAGTGGACATTAACACACAAACAGCTACTTCTAAAAAGAAATAAAAGCAATAAAAAAAGTTGCACTGGTGCATCCACTCAGATGTGTATCTAATGTTATGTTTCACCTTTGTCTTAATTGTACCACTACAGAGCAACTGGCTTGATGACCTCAAAGTACTTTGAGAAATTTTCTCTTTGGGAATTTTGCACTTAGCTGTTGATGTCTTAATTTTATAGTCTTTCTCCACTTGTGAGGAAGATCAACTTCAAGAGATAAGAGGTTCTATAAAATGTAAATTCACCACAAAGAAAATGGACCAGAACCTGCTTGAGAGGAAGAATGGATGTTTTTCTGGAGACCTGGCTCAGGCTCCTGGGTAAGCAATGAATATTGCTCACTAGAGGTAATGAAAATGAAAGGGGAGAAAGTGAACAGTGCTTCTTGCTGGAAATCATTAAATGTTCAGATCATGCAGAGTGTATGATGGGTGGAATTTATTCATTTTAGATGGCAAATTTCATCTGGCTGCCTGAACCCGTTTTGGTCTAGGATGATTTATTTAGCACTAGAAGTGTCAGCTTGCACAGAAAAATGCCTAGGCAGAGAGGGAAGACAACAGGAAGATAATTTGCCAACTTAATCAATGGATAGAATAAAATTATTAAAAGTGGAATCAGGCTCTTATTCTAGTGACTTTAACAGAGCAATTCTCAGGTGAAAAAAAACCAGCTCAGATTAAGTTTGTGAGTGGGACATCTGGTTCCTCACTAGGAAAATGCATCTCCAAAAGATCCATTTGGGAATGCCTTCATCTGACAGAGACTTGAGTAAGATGGAAAACTTCCACCAACAAACTGCCTGAGCTTCTGACACAGTGGCCTAGTGCAGGGTAGCACTATGGTTGTTAAATTTCATATTGAATTAGAAAGTCAAGTGGAATTTAATAAATCAGTAGCCCTGAGGACTTAATCTTCTGAGAACAGGTTGATATGGGGCTTGAAAGTATTTTAACAAATGCAACAGGCTATAGAAAAGGATGGCCTGTGCTGTTTGTATTATTGCCTGATTATTTCCAGATGTTAATGAAGAGATTTGCAAACTTGTTGGGTAACTGTTGTATTTCAGTTTGTCTTTTTGTACTATGCAAGAAGGGTAAACAAGAGGACCTGCATACAGAGTTCACAGCCTAGAACTGATTCAGTGTGAGACATGGCTAATACATTACAAGTTAAGTGTAGTTGAAACCAGTTAAGTTCCTGTCCATCACTTCACTAAACCAAGGAGCTATTGTAAGTTTGGGAACCAGCATAGGAGATTACAGTGAAACATTTGATTCAGCATTACAACAGATTTTAAAAGATTATCATGCAAAGCCAATATAGCACACAGGAAAAAAAGTAATACCAGTAATTATAAATAAACTAAAAACTGTTTTCTTAATTTTTTTTATGAAATAGCAATAAACAGTAAACAGGTTACCAATGGCCAGCTACAAACCTCAAAAGAGAAAATGCTGCTTATTTTTAGCAGCATCTGTGCAGAACTCTATTCCTGCCTCCATGCTGTCCAACTGTGAGTCTGCTGTCACTAAGCAATGAAAATGGAAACCTTCCCACTGCTAATGGTGGCTTACTATTTACAAAGTTTATTTATAAACTCATTTTCATGCAAGTATAAAAGACTAGTTCCATGGACAAATACACATTTGTTCACCACTAAATTATGTACATTGTATTTGCATCTAATATTCAGAGAAGTGCAAAGTCCACAGTGACATTAACAACAGTTTTGTAAACTATTAGATGACGAGCTCTCAAGAGATATTAGGAACTGTATGATGACATTTGTCACATACTGCTGAAATCAAACATTTTTGCAGTAAAACAACATACATTTCAGCTACATTCAAGTGATTATTTTATTACCATATATTATGTCTTACAAATTTTACTGGAGATGAGCAAGAACTCTACAAAACCATACCTTAATGCAAGAGGTGGATTGCATGGTATGTGCAGGCATAGCAAAGGAGAACTAAGGGCTGGAAAGAAAAACAAGCTAAGAAAACTTGTACAAAAAATGGACAGTAATACTGGCTAACACTGGGTTATAATCTTATTATAATAGACCTGAAGGGCTAATAGAGATCCAATTCAGAAACATCTGTGCACTGTAGGTACAGTTTGGTGCAGATCAAGAGTGCACTAATACAGTCAAGATAATGCACAAAATACACTGATATGCATAAAAACAACTAATTGTTTACAGTAAGGAGGGCAGCACAGCTGTAGTGCTGCATCCTTGGCACTTAGTGAGAGGACAACACTTATTTGGTTTAACTAAATTAATTAACAGGATATATACTGGTTTGTAAGATGCAAAACATATATTATCCCTTTGAACCTTCCAGTTTTACAGCATTTTTCAAGTTCAAATGCAAATAAGATACACTAGCTAGATATGGAAGACGTTTCAGATATTGGCTTAAACAAGACCTTCAGTAAAAATAAAAATATTACAAATTAATTCAAATGATATTAACTCTAACTGATGTCTTGTGAAGAAAAAATCTGAAACGTTTAACAGAAAAAAAAAGCAACCTTGTAATACAACCCATTTTGTCTTTATGGGCTTTTCCTGAATAGTGATTGCTTTCTTTAATGTCCCTTTCATAAATGACAATTTCACTTAAAAGAATGCTGAAGTTATGTGAAAAAAATAATAATCTGAAAAGTTGTACTTTAATTAGAATTTGGCCTAGCATATTGTATCACAAAGAAAGGACAAAAATATGCTAATCTTTAAAGAAAGCACATTTCACTACAAAAATATTCCAATTTTAAGTGACTGTTCTTGTATTGAACAACATTAACAACTGCCTGGAGGAAGCCAATTTACTTTTGCCCATTTTAAACAAAGTGGATAAATTGCCATTTTATATATAATAAATGTACTAAAATTGTTCTTAACATACCATGATGTAACACCTTATAATTAAATGGTTTAAAATATTTTACAAAGACATTTTCTTATATATGAACCATACAGCACACAAGA
The DNA here is from genome assembly GCA_024611195.1 of Ceyx melanurus. Lineage (NCBI taxonomy): Eukaryota > Metazoa > Chordata > Aves > Coraciiformes > Alcedinidae > Ceyx > Ceyx melanurus. Next base: position 44,236 of record JANHGL010012205.1, on the reverse strand, counting down.
GTATGAAATACTTTGAACATATACACATTTCTGCATTTTTCACGTAGATTATTATTTTGCACCAAACATTGGTGTCTGCCATTCTAACAATCCTCTCAGATAAAAACAACAAAACAACCCCAACCAAAACAACAAAAATCCCAAAACATTTTTATGGATGTGGTGCTTTTTGTTTGTTTACCTGAAAATAAAGCCTATAAGGAGAATTTAGCTAATGACTTTTTTACTAATTTCATATTTTGCACAAAGCTTTTCAAGTGGATCAACATAGATAAAAAGAATAACCTCTCTGTACTTGCAGTGCAATTTGCTAGGGATAAAATTTAAACCAAACCTGACCCTTTCCTCCACTATGAATGTTGAAAACTGCAGTCAAAGTGAACATCAATACCAATCATATTGAGACTCCCTTTCCCCTTATGTAAAATGTAATTCTTTTCAATAACCATTTTAATGAAAATATTTGCATAGAGCAACCTTGTATTATTTCTAAAGAACATTAGGAGCATTTTAACACAAGATAAGGCACATGTTTTTCAGCATTAATAATCTAAAACTAATCCTGAGGATCTGCTCCTCCCCCTCAGCAAAAATCTGCATTTTTAATATACCCTGTATTACCTGAAGAAAGCAGAAAAGCAGTATAGAATAAATCAAACTCTTCAGCTGAACTCAATTCAGAACATTAGTAACTCCTGATAATAGTGTAACAAATCCACAGATAAAAAACATTAAGTCATTCTCTAAACAAATTCTCTTTGGGGAGGAGGGAGGGGGCAGGAAAGGTACACTGTAGATGTTAAAGTTCACATAATATGGATGACACTTATAGTGTATTTTGCTAAAATAAGCTCTGACCAGAAACAAGGTAGCTAAACTGTGAGGCACTTAAGGTTGACAAGAAAAGGAGGAATGCAAGGGGTCTGTTTCATAGAAAACCTGAAGTTGCATATCATATCCTTTATTAAGCCTTCTATTAAAGTGCTAGAAATGGAGACTTAAAACAAAAAGATTTAAATATAAAATAAGTGATTAAAGAGCTTACTATGCATTAAAATTAAGTGCTTTTGATTCCGATGAATTCAGAGGTTTTTTAATTGTTTTACAAAATAAATTCTGGAAATAATCCACGTGTGAAATCATCTTCCTTGTGCCATGGATGTTATTGGTAAAGTGCCCAATTACTTTCTAAACAACAAAACCATTTGCCTTATCTTATGTTGTGTAGCATGACATAGTCTGTAGTAAGCATGTAATCCAGCCTGCAATGACACAGTCCAGCTGACACAAAAAAGCACATCTTTAGTCAGAAGATGTTCTTTCCACCTGTCACTCCAAAGAGCCAGGATTACATATCCACCAGTACATAGTGCAACCAACCTCATCTTCTCAAAATGCCATGTAGCTGGTCAAGTCCAATGCTCAGAGATAGATGGATCAAGCTTTTCCTCAGAGCAGCCTGATGCCCAGACAACATCACAGATGGAGCTCGAGATTTGAATCACATAAATCCACTAGATGCCAAATCTGAGAAGGATCTGGGTTCTGTCGGGTGATGAAGAGACTGAAGATGTGTGGCAGTCTGGGCATTACTGAGCACATCTAACTCAGAGGGATATGCTTCATTTACATTTCCTCCATTGAAACCATTTTGGAACTGGCAGGAAAAAAGGCAATATAAATGGTGAGTATGGGAAACCAATTTATTTGTAAGATTTTTAAATCCTCCTACAGACACAAAGTGGATAAAATAATCTTTAAACATAATGATTAGTTTAAAAACTTTTTTTTTTTTTAATGATGAATGAGGAGTATTTAATTTGCATTAAAGGTGGGTCTGAATCATCAGTGAAACTTACTTTAGTGCTGGCTAAATAAAGAAACACTGCTATTATCTGAAGTGTAATATATTTTCCTTTCATAGAAAGTGCAATGACTGAGCACTCCTAATTTCCACATCCAGCTGTGGCATTTTAGAAGAAAACTATTTACATATTTTCATGTCTGCAATGGGATCCAGAACCCACTGCTCTTCCAGGAATGCACATGGAGTTGTATTAGGAAGCTGAAGTGTACTGCATCCCCCCCACAGGCTGGGCTGGCACAGGGGGGGCTTTTATGACAAATGGTCTTCATCTTGACAATGCCAAGAGTGAGCAAGGAGTGGCTTTCATCAGTCTTGACAGCATCGTTCATAGGATTCTTATAATCATTTGATATAATACTTCCTGTCATACCATGGAAAAGACACTTTATCTACAAAATGCTCCATTCAGTCATGCAAAGAAAATACAACAAAGTATTTCAAACATTTCCATCATCTCTCTGGGAGTAGCTTATATCATAAGTGCTCCTTCATTCAAAGTTCGTCCTTAAAACACACTTTCATTTGTTCAATTAACAAAATATGCTGGGTTTTGGTAATTTTTTTTTCCTTCCATGCAAACACTGAAATTTGACTCACTGTGCACAGTTCTTTGCTTTTAGCAACACTTTAGCCACCTGAATTCTGTTTTCATCAACACTGCCAAAATCTTAAAGACAACTACAGTAATATAAATTAGGATTACATGACAGAAGCAGAAGATTTCAATATTCTTCATTAATGAGCATGCTTATTAACATTTTTATTAACATTAAACACAGAACTTAGTACTTCACAAAGTTTCTGCTGCTTAATAAAGGAACATCAACCTTAAACAAGCAATTAAATTAAGTCCTTCCTGCCCTTCTCCATCACTTATAGCTGGTGTTGCAATGCCTGTCCTCTCTCCAGACTCCCACAGCTGACTGGGATGTCAGTGTGCTAAATCCAGCCACAAAGACTGCCCTACTTTGTTTTGGCTGTGTCAATGTAGGCTTAGGCAGTAGTATCCTATCTGCTTAGTCACAGCCTTACTGAAGTTTGTAATTAGTCATAAAACAAAACCTTCAGTTTATTAACAGAAGCAGTGATTCTTCCTATTTACATTAAAGAAATGAAGAAGGTTATATTTTAAAAGATCATTTCAAGCACAGCAGCTAAAACTTACTAGTTCCCATGGGTTCACATATTTTTAAGTTCTTAAATCCTCTGATAAGAGACTAAATACAATCTTTGTAATGTAAGCTTTTAAATACAGGGTTCTTCTCTGGAGTAAATATATTTCTGGGTAAAACAACAAAACAAAACAAAACATTTCTATATTAAAACAATTATCAACCTAAGTTTGGTTCACATAGAGCCTTACTTTATGCTCAAGCTGTAAGAATGTGAATTGGCAGATGTAAATAGAGGCAGTGTGACACAAGAGATGCTGGGGTTCTCTGTGTGGACAGCACAGAGCAGTATGGGCTGCAAAAGTCAGTGCTATTTGGTCCAGGAACAAGCAGGCTCTTCCCACCCCCCACTCCATCCACTTGTCAGTCTATGATCACTTTTACAAGAGGGGTGGGGGGACTAATCCTTCCTTATCTCATCAAGAAGCAGGCTCCTCTTTTAAGCTCATTTGGACAAATGTTCAGCAGTTCTCTTCAGAGGTAAACAGGAGCTGAGGGGGGCATCAGTTCTGCAGCAGTTCCTGCTGACACAACACCCTCCAGGATCCACACAGCACAGGTACAGGACAGCAAAAGGGGCTGAATTTGCCTCTAAACTTCAGCAAGGGGAACTTTTCACAGTGGTCTTTGTTCCCTTTGTTGGGAACAAGCTCAACATAATATTATTGTTGCAGCACAACAGTGTAGAAAATATGAAGTAATAGATGTGTTCATGTGCTGCAGCCAGAGGTGCTTAGTCTAGTCAGGAAACATTTGGGGGAAAATAAATAAATAAAAATCACAAAAATGGCCTTTAGCAAAAATGATCAAGGCAGCATAAGACCAAAAAAACCTGCATAATAAATATCTTTGAAACCAACTATTAAAAAGAAAGAAATGGAATTGCTTATGCACTTATTTTTTTAAGTGCATAAAAAAACCCCCTGCTGCATCACACCAGTACAGGCTCTGTGAGAAGAGAATTCTCTGCTATCACACAGGGATGAACTTGGATGACCCTGGAGCTGGTTTGCAACCCTACCATCCAGCACTGTGAAGGAATAACCCTGTCCACAGCCAGGCAACATCCAGCCAAGCACTGTGCAAGCCTGCACACTGCAGTTTGCCAAAGTCACTTTGTGCTATTTCAGCCCTTGGGCACTCAGGCAGAAACTATTCATCCTGCTGAACTGTCCTACATTTGCTAAATTTCTGCAATTTTGCAATTACATTTTTTCCACTAGTGAAGCAGTTTTATAAGGGGTATGTTTTGTATGTGTATTAAGCATGCCAAAAAAAAAAAGGGTTTGTTCTACTACCATTTCTCAGCTCTGTCTTGTGTAGGTTAAATGCCAATTAATACTTTAATTCTGTAAATGCTTTTGCATGTGCATAAGCACTTGTAAGATCAGTACTTTAAAACATTAATTCATTGAGGTAAAGAGAAATAAAATAAACATAAAAATGGTGGCTCTATACTTAAACAGCATCAAAGGAAATAAATGGTACAATTTAAAGTACCTTAAAGTTTATTCAGAATCAAAAACTGCCTTAGAAATTTTAAAAAATCAATTACTAAGTTAATTTTGCTGATGAAGAACTGTGCTTACATATGTAGGCTGTGGTACAGCCAAACCCCTCTCTTCTAGAGCTTTTATCATGTATTCTTCACACAAGGTGAAAAAGGTCCAACTTATCTACTGTCAATAGAATTTTGTTTCAGAGACAATTGGGCAGTAGCTTAAAGAACAATCTTTCACTTACAGCAGTATATAAAAATACTTCTGCTGTACCATTATCTGTGGAAATGCAATGGTTCATAATATTTCTTGCTATTTCTGTGATATTATCATCTGATACTTTAAGTAATCTTGAAATCAAATAATATGAAGTAGCTAGAACACTAACATTTAAAAAATAAGACCTTTTCTTCCTGGATCCTTGAACTCACACAAATTAATGTTCCAGAAAATGACACTGACATTATTCCACTCCTCTGAAAAAGGTATATATATATATAAAATATATATTATAAATGTATATATATATAAAAGCAAATCCTGAGCTTTTGACCCACCTGCCTTTTCTTCACTCCTACTGGGGAAATTACTGATAGGAACAACAGACCAGTTCACTCTTGCTTTAAAATCAAAGAGCTACCAGGCTGTGGATATGTCTACATAAAAAACTTGACCAAATGCAAATATCTTCCATCTAATGAATGAATAAACAGACACTGCTAACCCACCAGTTACAAACTCACTCAATTACAGCAAACTCTGCACACCAAGAAAAACCCAATTGAAAAAGCAAGCAATGCAGCTGTGCAGAGATGTGTTTACCTTACCTTGTTTGACAATGCCTGTTGATTTGCCATCACAGGATCATACTGCACTCGATCTGCACAGATGGCCTGTGCTTCCTGGGTGCACTGGTACATAGAGACAGCTCCTGCATAACAGGCTTGAGGGTTTAGCATCACAGACTCTGAGTTTGTCCCACACTCGTGGTTTTCAGGGACTTGCTGCAAACAACTGAGAAAATCCTCCAAGTTGGAAGAAGCAGAATAAGTAGATCTGTCAAAACCTGCTACAGGGAAATCCATTTGAGCAAAATTAGAGAGCTGGGGCATCACTGCTGTGGGTTGCTTGTAAGGAATAAACTCCTGCCTACAAGCATAAGGGGAAGTGTTGACTTCTGATTTGTAAGAGAACTCAGATGTAGTGGCATGCATGCCAGGGAACACAAACTGCTGGGGATGCTGCTGAGAGCAGCTAAGAGGCATGCTGGTGTCAGAGCTCCAATTTGTGAACATCCCATTGACTTGCATATGTCTCATCTTTTGACAGAGTTGCTGCTGCTGCTGCTGCTGCTGCTCCACGAGCTGTTTCTGCTGCTGCTGAAGCTGATGTGGATCTAACTCTTGCTGTACCAAGCACCCTTCATTCTGGACTGGAGGCTGCTGCTGGTTACAGCCCGAGTACACAAAGTCAGATTTATTTAAGGAATCCTGAACATAGGTCAGGATTTCATCAGTTATGTCGATGTCCCCAATGTCATCCACACCAGATAATTCAGTTTTAAAGAACTCCTCATCCTGCTGAATACACTTGAGATCTTCAAAGTCAATCCCCAGATTTTTCATGATGCTGTACAAATCACTTGTCTTGTTATCTTGAAACAGTGCTGCACTGTCTTCTGGAAGTGGAACAGCACTGTCCTGGGAACACTCCATCAGCTCCCTTTTGAGAACATTGTGATTTCCAGCAGGTAGGAGATTATCCATCCAACCACTGCCTACTGCCTCCCCCAGTTCATCCCTGCCCTCTGCAAAGAAGTTCCGCTCGAAGGAAAGTTTATGTGATGCAGGAGGGCAGAGATAGACAGACTCATCCTGCCTCAACATGACACCCAGGAGAGAGTTTGGATCCACAGAGTCATTGTGTAGTGGTGCTTTGGCTCCTTTTCCTGTCGTGCCCTTATTCTTCAGCTGAGAGGGATCCATAAGGCTGGACATAGGGAAGGATACTTCATATAACACAGCCTCACCAGTAGCAAACATGAAGGGCAACTTCATATTACGCTTCCTTAGGTGTTCTGCTCCTTCTTCATCTCTGAAAATAAATGAGATAAATAGCAGAATACTGCAGTAATAAAAAGTTATTGTAATATTTTTGTCCTCTGGAGTTAATTTTTTAAAATGAACTATTTGTAGGCATTTTTCAAATTCCTGGCTATTCCAGCTCGACTTGGTGGAGTTAAACCAAGAGGCAGATTATGAAATAAGGAGCTTATGGCTGTAATACCACCTTTACACATTACATTTGTAATTAAATCAGAGAGCATACACCATTTTCTGTGCATTATGAGCTGAAATGAAAGTAAATGGGCTTTGTTCCATGCATTATGTTTATCTTGGCATAGCAAATACATGAATAGTCCAATACTGAAATATCTCTTTCTGAATGCTAGACTCCTTTGCAAAAAATATTTAGCTTATAATAATGCTGAATTCAATACTGTGTAGAATTTGGTTCAGCACCACAAAGTACTTAACACCTCTTATCCATTGTGTATTCTACATAACTGCAGTTGGATTTATTAAGTTTTGCTAGCAGGGATATTGACTTAAAAATAGGTTTATGGAATGATGTGGTGCTTGTACCACTGCTCTTATTCTTTATATGAAATCAAAATGTCTACAGTTTCATATAAAGAATCAATATGTCTACAGTTTTACTCATAAAGGACTATGCCACATAAGTAATGAAATATTGGAATTCTGATTTTTTTAATGAACTGAAAGAGGTTTTCTTTTCTGCATTTCAGGATTTAAAGAAGGTTTATTTAAAAATAAAGAATTGTGTTCTGAATATGAACAAGCTCAAAAGTTTTCAGCTTTTGAAGTCTACTTTATGCAGTGACAACTTACGTGAGAGGTCTTTGTGTGGCAATGATGTAATCTGGTCTTCCATTTTTGTAGACAAGACGTGCATTTGCCTGTACCCAGGCCCATCGATTTTCTTTGGTTAGCAGCCTAAATACAGTCATTCCACTCTCACCTGTCTTCATCACTAGAGTGAAAGAGTAAGCATACAGTTTACTGTCTAGTAAACAAAACCAGAAAAACCTGGCATGTGCTGAAAATAATCCCATTTGTAGAGCAATTTTACAAATCTCATGTCCTCAATCACTCATTTCTGCGTGGCACTAATGTGTTCCCAGTGAAAGAGGATGATGGATCACTTGAAAATGTCTACTTTAATTTGCTGGGAAAATAAAATCCAAAACTGCAAGCAATTGTAAGATATCCATTAGAGATTGGCAACATCCTACATGGAGCTCCATCCATTATTTCTGCAGTAACAGAAATTAATACATGCTAAAACGTGTAGATAGCAAAAGCCTACATTTCTTTTACATCTGAAGAGTGATTATTACTTAAGAAATTAGAAAACACATTAGCTCTGAATCTAGTTCTTTTGTATTTTGACTGATTAAGGCAGAAGTACCTCAAAATCCATTATTTTTCACTCCCCCCTATCATTTCACAAGCAACACTGTATTTTTGCTGTACATTGCTGAAAACACCACATTTCTAAATAGAAAAAAAATTATTTTTTTCTAAATTATTTTTTGGTCTTAGCATCTTAGCAAAAGCAGTTTTAAGGCAGTTTCAAACCAAAGTTTCATCCCACTCTATTCTGGAAATATCTTGCTTATTCCTTATGAAAACAAAAGCACTGATAGGCAACAGTTACTGAGCTACACTTGAAACAGAAAATCTTCTTAATATAGATTAAGAACTAATGTACTGAGAGGGGTTATTTAATTGTATATAAAGGGAACAAAGGAAAAAAACAGTTTTTCAAGAGAAGCCAGTAGAAAAGAAGAAGCAACAAAATATCCCTATTTTGAAAGTTTCTGTAACTTTCAAAGACAAATATGTTACAGCAAGAAAAAGGTAAGGAAAGAAGTCCACTAAATAGTTGTATATGAGATAAATGATACTTATTTCTTTAGCTTCTTTATACTTCTGTCCTTAATTGGTATGTAAATTAAACCAAGATGCCAAGAAACAAAATCAGAAATGTATAGGACACTACCATACTAAATCAGAGATTAATTTCTGTTAAAAATATAACTCTGATAAACAAAATGTTTTCTTTAACTTCCTAACAGTGAAGCTATCTCTGAAATAGTCTCTTTGCCCAAGAGATGATGTTGAAATAGCAGGGAGGGGAAAGACCACAAAAATGATACTGTTCTTTTTTTCCAATAACCATTTTTTGGGGGGTTGTGTGTGGTTTGGTGTTTTTTGGTGTGTGTTTTGGTTTTTTTGTTGTTATTATGGTATTTGTATGGGGTTTTTTTTGTTGTTTTAGTTTTAAGAATTGTTCATAGCATTTTTTTCAGTGTGAATATGATCCATGCTTTGATTTCTCAGTCTTTCTGGGGTATGAAGCTTACTTCGGACGTGATTCTCAGCGCAGTAAAGCATGTCAGCTGCATGAACAAACTGGTATCCTGTTCCTCTCATACACAGCTCTGCTTCAGTGTATCCTAGGACAATCTTTCCTCTGGAAGGTAAAAACAAAAAGTTGCAACAAAGATGATGAACCAACTTACAGCATGAAACAAGCACATAAATTACAGCTAGAGCATTTTAGACACAAGTATTAACTACGTTTTCTTGCAGTATCAATTGTAATAGGAAGCATGACAGTTCTAGTAAAAAAATAGTTAAGAAATCAAGCTTCTACTAGTCCCCCAAATTGCTTTCAGTGACTTGGAACAGGTTCACTAAATTATCAGATCATTAAAAACCACAAAAAAGAGTATGTCTGCAGTTCAGCTGCACTATAATTCCAAACTTTTCACAGAATCACAGATATTAGGGGTTGGAAGGGACCTAGATCATCTAGTCCAACCCCCTGCCAGAGCAGGGGCACCTAGACCAAGTCACCCAGGAACAGATCCAGGAGGGGCTG
>JANHGL010012205.1:11709-24752 GCA_024611195.1 Ceyx melanurus | reverse complement strand
TTTTTCTTTTCTCTTTTCCTTTTCTTTTCTCCTCTTCCCTTTTTCTTTTCTTTGTTGTTTATTTGTTTCTCTTGTTTTGCTTTTCTTGTTATGAAGTGTAATGTTAAATTCTGAAGGTTCAATATTCACAGTACAGAATCCACTAGATCATAGCACTTAACTGATTTATCCACTCAACTAGATCAGTTTTTCTACTTTTTACTGCTTTACCTATCAGCATATATCCTTCCAAGCCTCTCATGATCAAGATATACTCAAAATCAACAACAGTGTCACAGAATCACACATAATCACAGAGGCACAGAATCATAGCAGTTGTAAGTGTCCTCTGGAATCATCTAGTCCACCCCCCTGCCAAAGCAGGTTCACCTAGAGTAGATTTCACAGAATCACATCCAGGCAATTTTTGAAAGACTCCAGAGAAAGAGAGTCAGAGAATTTGTCATTCTAAGCATTTTTAAGCCTAAGGCTTACTTCAATTAGTGGTGTTGGCATAGAAGTATTTCAATGTCAATGACTGAATCACACGAGACTCATTTCATGTCCACCTCCACCCTGTCCTTAATGTCGTTTTAATTCCATTTAGTTCCTCAATTTTTCTGAATATACTAGACAAACCTAAGTTTCTTAAGTAGTGTGATCTATTTCTCATTTGAAGGTTATTTGTGTAGCTAGTAAAATTATTCTATATATTCTTTATTGTTATTCGCATTTTAATCTTTGAACAATCCGCTGATTGTTATGGCTCTAGCTGTTCCCTTCTTTGCACATCTAGCCCTTTAAAAGCTTGAAACATGTTTAAATACGTGTTAACATATACAATTCATATTACTTTGCATTTTGTTCTGTTTGTAAAAATAAATCAGATCAAGTTTTTAAAATATGAGAATGTATGTTTGTGGAGCTAGATTAAACCATATGTCACATTAGCTAATCCCATGCATCTGTTTTTTTCAAAGTAAAACTAACCACTGACTACATCCTCCATGAGCTGTTTAATCATGGACTTGTTTGGGTACTGACACAACTTTAAAATTGCAAACAAGTGAAATTAACTGTAAACTGACATTTAAAAATATACTTGAAATACCTCACTGAGCAGGGGCTTGAGCCAGTTTTGCAGTGGCATTTAAGGAAGCATTCTTCCTCAGCAACACTGAAACAGACGTTGTCAAAAATGAAGGAAAAAACACCCCAAAAAACCAAAAACCAGGGAATGGGAGCATGTAATGAATAATTGGGGCTACTCTCACAAGAAAAAAAGGGATGAGGACAGGGTGCAAATTTACTGGAAACATACAGAGCTTTGTTGGTTGATGGTGGTAGATTATATCCTATCAGCACCATGAGGTGATATCAGGATATTGGTTTTAATATCTTTCACAATAAGAAATCATTCTACAAGAAGGTGAAGAGGGAAAATGTCAAATCATTGTCCTGTCTTGGGTGGGGGTTGATCCTTGAAGCTCTCTGTTGGGCTCTCTCCAGTAGATCCATGTCTCTCTAAGAAAGAGAGTGTACCTCCAAGAAAGGAGGTTTCATTTAGAGTGTAAATGCTGACCTGAGACAAACCTTGGTAAAGCTTTTCTCATTTGGAACTGCTGATCTGTTGAACCCTACTTCCTGTAGGAAAAGGTTAGTTTCAACAACTATTTGTTTAATTTAAAATACAGGAAAAGATCATAGTTTTTGTTTAAACATTTAAATTTTTTTTTTGTGATTTATTTCTGCATAATAGAAGCACATCAAAGCAATTAAAAGATAATTCACCATTAGTAGTTCTGCTGAGATTTCGGCTTCCCAATGCAAATTAGGGTGTGAAGATTTTCTCATTTCTGTGGGACAGAAAAACAGTTTTTCTCTCACCATTATAGTCTCATGCATTCACTGAAGATTGGAGAGATTGTTTGATGAAGAATGTTAAAAGGAATGAGTTTATCGTGTTTATTTAGTAATGATGAAATGGGGATATAAAAACTATTTGTAGGAAGGATAAAAACACAAATAATTTACTGAGGGTACTTGGAGGACTTGTCATTAATAGCAATGGGATGGCATCAGTAAACGAAAATGTTAACTTGATCATCATGCCAACATTCTTTATTGTGAGATTTACTGTAATTTTTGACTTTTGCCTGAAGAAATTGTAAATAACCAAAGAGAATGCAGTAGGACTTGTTTTGGCTGAACCTGTTGAATCTGTCTTTTGCTTAGCTCTTGTTCAGTCACTTTCATCTTTCAGAGCACTCTTGAAATGCAGCTGTTTTCTCATGTTTTCAAAGTTAACGTTTCATTTCATACTTTAAAGGTTGATGCATTGGCTTGCAGACAATGCACTTGGAAAGTCTTTTCAGAGACATAAATTGCTGATTCTGATGTTATCTGTTGAATGGTTTAGAAATTCTAGTACTGAAACTAACAGGGATGATAGATAGTTGGCACTTACAGCTTAAACTGCTTTCTTTTGGATAATGCACTTAATTGACCTGAAACTGTTAGAAGAAATCAGCAGACTAGTTCACTGGAAAAGATGCCTCCAGCTGGAATGTCTGAGGAGCCACAATTGCTAAGCAAGAGTGTGGAAAACAGAAGTCCTCTGCTCTCTGGATTGTGTAGAGACTGAGCCAGAGTCTTTTACAGCTTGAGGAAATCTCTATCCACCTGAATGGTGCTAATTCATCATTTTCAACAGTGCTGCCTGAGAGTACCAATGCATCAGAGTTCTGGCAAATGCAGCACAGAAAAGGGAAAATAAATGTGTAAAATATGCTGCTGACCTCTGAGGGTTAAGGAAAAGATCTGAATATTCTAAATGAGAAAACCTGCCAAAATGACCAGGAAGATCAGAAGCAGTAAAAGCATTGAATTCTGGGAGGAAAAACTGAAATTATTAGTCAAAATGTTTTATAAAGTCTTTACTGAATAAAACTTCTTAGCTGAGCTCAACAGTTTAATGATGTGAACAGTATAGTGAAGGGTCTGGAGAGTTTCTCCTATGAGGAGAGGCTGAGGGAGCTGGGATTGTTTAGTCTGGAGGAGGCTCAGGGGGGACCTTATTGCTCTCTACAGCTACCTGAAGGGAGGGTGTAGGGAGGTGGGGGTTGACCTCTTCTCCCAAGTTCAAAATGCCAGGATGAAGGGGAATAGCTGCAAGTTGCACCAAGGGAAATTTAGGTTGGATATCAGGAAAAATTTCTTTACAGAAAGAGTGGTTAGGCATTGGAATGGGCTGCCCAGGGAGGTGGTGGAGTCCCCAACCCTGGAAGTGTTTAAAAACCGTGTGGCTGTGGTGCTGGGGGACATGGTTTAGGGACCCTGGCAGTGCAGGGTGAATGGCTGCACTTGATGATCTTAAAGGTCTCTTCCAACCAAGTGTTTCTATGATTGCTAAGTGACAGCTGTCTTTCTCCACAGCTTCAGTCACAGCAGCATTTTAAGACAGGAGGACAACATAACCATCAAAACAGACCTCATTACACTAAGTATTAATACACTCACTAGTGGAGAAGCCAGTTACTAATCCTTCAGCAAGGTAACTTCTCAATGGAGTGAAAGTGGATGAAGATGGCCACAGGAAAGATAAAGCAAAAGGTGAGTTTGTATAGTGTTTTATGAGGCACATCTAGCAGTTCTCACAGACAGAACTGGGTTTTGCCTTAAATTTACTTTAACATGTTTTATGTTTTTAAGATTCAAAATGCTATCTAGGATTTTACTTGTCATTTCAATAACCCGTTCAGTTCATGCTCTAGTCACAATAATTCTCAACACAGAAATGATACATCCCTGCCTTAGCACAAGCTTTTCAGTAAACCAAAAACTACTTAACAATATGTCTCAATATTTTCAATTTTTCTGCTGTCAATAAACTGCCTCAGAAATGAAGTGTTATATAAGCATAACCACTTAATTGACTCACTGATACACAAACAAATTAAGGTCCTGCCTTGAAAAGATTGCCCTGGAAGGCAACCACACAGGAACAGAAGATGAGCAGTAGTATCACAGACTTCTAATACAGCTTTTTGCAGTTTCAGACTTCAGAAGAACTACATGAATTCTGGGACCTTCAATAGTTTTTTCCTTGGGGAGGGGTTGGAGGTTTTCAGGTTTGGTTTTTAGGTTGGGGTTTTTTTTCCTGTTTGTATTGGGACAGGGGTGTTTGTTTTCAAACTATTTAGAAATACAAATTAATGGACAATCTAACAGCATAAGGGACCTTTCTAGAGTTGTGAAGCCTCCTGGCTATGGAGCTGCTAAGGTATCCATAAAGTTATATCTTGTATCTCTGGAGTTCAAAATTTTATGCCTCAATTTTAAAGTTAATTCCATCCTTTTCCATGGAGCTTTGTTCCAGTGTTGCAGGAAACATGAATCCACTTCTCTAACACATGGGAAAGGCATAAACTAGTCCAGAAAACTCAGTTTTGAAAGGACTTTAGATCCTTCAGTTCATCAGAAGTCATTTAACATGGAGCATACTGAATTCATCTTCACAGCACATTTCTTACACTGTAAAAGTGGGGTTTTTTTATAGATAAGGCTATAAAGAGCCTTATAAGAGATCTGCCCACAGAGTGGATGCTGCAGTGGAGAAATAGCATTGACTGATTTTGGCCTCCACATATGAAAGAAAAATAAAAACAAGCTTAGAGCCAAAATCTGATGGCAGCTTTATTTATAATGGACATCATCATGTGCACACATTTGCTGGCAACACCTGCATAATATTAAACTTGTTTTTACAGTTACATAGATAGTTCAGGTTCTTACCAAGATAAATGTACTTTGGTTTCTTTGCTTCACATTTTCAGTTAGAAGTTTGTGCCATGCCTTTATCAAGTATATTCAGATTCCTATTAGGGTAAGCACAAATCAACTCATATTTTAGTAGTGCCATCTGTCATATTTTCTTTTGTAATCTTCTGCCAATAGAATAGAAGATCAAATGAAATAAAAACTAAACATGAGGTTTCACTTACCCCGCCACAAGAAATAATTTTCTAGGTGGCAAAGACAGATCTGTATGATAATTATGTATTTTCTGCTAAATTGTTCCATATGGTCAGAGTATTTGGGATTTAGCCAGGAAGAGAAGCAAAAGAACTTCTGGTAGTCGAGCAGTTCCTCCCCAAAATGTTTGTCAAACTCTCTTTCACAACTGATTCTTAGGCAAAAAGATTTGTATTAGCTATTTCCAATTACTATGTTCACCAGAAAAAAAAAAGACATGCAATTCCATAAATAAATATATTTACATTAGAAGTTTAAAAAATGAGAAAAAATTGTGCAAAATTTTTAAATATTCTATTGCCAATTTCACTCAGTCGACTCCACCTGCATTACTAGGACTTCTGAATTATGAACAACATTTATAATTAAATTCCTTTGACAGCTGTCATTAATAGCAAGATATATTTTTATATAAAATAATCTAGTGCAGTCACAATTATTCACATCTGCTTGTTCTTTTAAGATAAACTAAGTTTTAGGACATTTGCTTTAGTCCTAAAATTAATCTAATTAAAGATTAGCTTTGAGAAAACAGAATAAGAAACTATTATTAGTTGTAACATGCTACTGAGGGAAACACACAGAGGACAGATCACAAAATTAAAGAGTTCCCCCCCAGGACTCAGACTGTGACTGTTACTGGGAGGAACCCAATTTCCTTCCTGCTTCCCAGGCC
Source organism: Ceyx melanurus (assembly GCA_024611195.1). Taxonomy (NCBI): domain Eukaryota; kingdom Metazoa; phylum Chordata; class Aves; order Coraciiformes; family Alcedinidae; genus Ceyx; species Ceyx melanurus. The sequence continues at coordinate 19,063 of JANHGL010012205.1, read as the reverse complement.
TTTGCACAGGAGAATTCTGAACTCAAAGACAGGTTTAATTTATGGTTGTAAACTACGTAATATTCTACAGATTATTCCCTCTTCCACCCCCACCCCAAATATACTGCTGCTATGAAATGTTTTGTAGAAATAAGTACCAATTGCTTCTGGGCACAGCTCCACATTACTGCCCTGATCTTACCCTACAAAGGAAGGAAGGCAACATGAGAATTTCTGGCATTTTTGCATATATGCAGCTCCCAAACTGCCTTGCACATCACCATTTTTGAAACAAAATCACCAATCAATTTAAAGAATTAATTTTGCCTTGATATTTAATACATCACAGAAGTTTATAAAAGAAAAATACAAAAAAGTTTCTATTTCCCCAACAGAAATAAAAACTTCTAAGAAGAGTTTGATGGCACTTCCACACAAATTTTTTATATAATTTATTAATTCTGCAGTTCAGTTGCAAATATCTGCACTCCAAATGAGTAAGAAGTTGAACAATCCTCATTCTTGTAGCAAAACACAAGTAATAAGATGGAAGCAAATGCAAGAAGAGTTTGATTTGTGCAGGTAAGACAGCTATCAAACACTGCTCAGCTTGCTTTCACACCTGGAAGTGGACATTCCTAGGTCTACATTTTGAGTAGCTTTAGCACAGGCTATTTGCCTTCAAGCTATGGTAGTTCACAGCATATGATGCTCATAAAATAAAAATATGCTTCCTTTCTATGGGGAGTAGTAGACCCCAGCATCATAACATTCACAGCCACCCAGCTTCAGCCACTGCTGCAGAGCTCAACTGCTAATGTGATCCAGAAGCCTGAATAAAGTGTACAGAATATATATAGTAACATCAGCTGCAACCTTCCCATCTTCTAAGCCCACTTTGTATATTACATGATATTTGCAAATATTAAATGTCACTGAATCCAACATCACATTTATCATCAGAGAGCAGAAGATGACCACTACTATGGTTTCCCTATGAATGTTAACATCCCATAAACAGCTCTTAACTCTCACTGACCCAAACATAATCAATTAAAGCATCTTGGCTGAAGAAAAAGGTAGTGATTTACATTATAATACCAGTTTAAGAAAACCAAAATGAGCCTGCACCATCTTTAGTTTCTCCTTCACTCAGATAAATCTACAAACTGTTGGCTAAATCCTGCTCTGAACTCGTGGCTGCTGGTCTATAAAATTGACTGCTACCAAGCAGCAAAGTTGTATCAGCAACTGCTGAAAAAGTATGACCAAAAGTAATGAATTGGGTTGGATTTTTTACTCCCACATATGTAGAATGAATTCAAATTTCAACACCTTGCATAATATTCTAGTCTTCCAAGTGAGGCATTGAAAGAAGGAGAGTTTATCTGGCTAGTTACATCACAAATTATGTTAATAACCATCCTGGCCAAGACAAAAATTCCCCCTGTGTGCTTAGAGCAAAGTGCAAGTTGAAGAAGACCTCAGTTCTTTTCCCTTCAATACCATGTGCACAAAGTCATTGTTTCTTTTGAAAGCACTAACAGTAGCTATGGCATTCTTAAATGTGGATGAAAAAAGTCCCAAAAAGCACTTCATAGAATGAAGACATCAGATTTTCCTAGATCATGATATATATGTGTTAGACAAAAGTTACAAAAATCTGTTTTAAAAAAACATTCAAATAATACAAGTTATTTGAAATTTGACCAGACTGTGTATGAGATTTTCCTCAGCTTTCACAGGACACTTTTTGACCAAAAATGCAGCTCAGCAAGCCTTGAGCTGTTTGTTGAAGCAGACTGGTGTTTTTCTTAAGATTGTTAAAAGATAAATTAAACAAACAAAACAGCTCCTGTTGAAGATCTGGGGGGAAAAAAATAATATATATATATATACACACAGCACTGAATTGCTCACAACACAGATTAAAACCAACTCAAGGTCTACTAAGCAAGACTGTACAAAGAGCCTGAGTTTGGCTTTCTCACCCTTTTTAATGTTATTTTTTAAAGCAAGAGTAACAGCATTGAGTGTGGAATATAAGTGTATATGCAGTAGTCTCCCTTAAATGGGGGACATATCTTCAGTTGCCACAAAGCGGTACTTGACACACTGCAATGTTTTCTTAAGTAGAAGGAAAACCAACAACCAAGTTGTGTATTTTTTTTCCCTGAAGTGACTGAGGCTGAATTTAGTTCACAGTGTGCTAATTAATCACTCCAGAAACACCACATTAAGTCAACATGTGCCAGCCTCCAAAAATGAGAATTCACTCATTGTATTTGGAAGACTCAAGTCTTTGTTCACACAGACACATGAATCACCTAAAGTAGATGTTCCTAACTTGTGGTATGCAGGACAGAATTCCAAGTTATTTTATGCACGTGGCAGGCATTAGGAGGGGCTGGGGGGTGGGAAGGAGAATCAGAAGATGTTGGAACCACTGTGCAATAAAGCACATTCCCTTGACACTTCCCAGCATGTTTGTGCTTCTTGCTCAAAAAAACCTCCACTAGGCTGCAGAGAATGCAAGAGAGAGAGAACAAGAAAGGCAAGCAGACATTTTCAACAGCAATACATCAGTAGTAGTTGTCCACAACATAAAGAAGAGCCTGGAGGGGAGAAAAAACAACCCTTAAGAGTAGCTGTCCATGAGGGATATAATGAAGCAGAACAGTTATTAGTGTGCAGTGCTGTTATTATGGTTAGCCAGTTGTAACTAGTCACTTGATGCCAGAGTTTTAATTTAGGATTATTTAACATGCCCAGGAAGTATAACTTTACTTTTGCTTTTTGGAATTTATTTCAAAAGAGAAAAGTAAATATCAGGAAAAATGCAGTTGTTCAAATTACTCAACTCTCACTTCAGCTTTGAAGCTGAACAACCCATGTACTGAACCATAGACTGCTTGTGGTTTCAAGATGTGAAGGCAATGAACTCTTGTTCCATAACTACCACAAAGACCAGAGTCACCTGCTGAATCACCAAAACCATATCTTGGCACACCCACATTTCCTCTGAGGCATTTCCCAGTCAATTGCTTAGCTGGGTATACCTTCCTTGTTCATACAGAAAATACAAGTCAGAGAGAGGTGCATGCTTGGAAATTGTAACTTACCTCTTAATGATACTGCTTTAGCCACAAAAAGGGGAGAAAAAAAAAGCTTGCTGTGTCTTTTGAGGTGAGAGATGAAAAGTGAAATAAGAAAGTGATTTACTTCCTTGTGGAATGAGATCTATGGGAAGTTGGGCCTAGAGGTGCCTTGTCATATTTCGGGGTTTGGAACCTTGAGTTCCTAAAACACAATTTTCTGTTCCTAGAATTTAATCAATCCACACATCAGAACAATGTGGAAAGTTTACATACATAAAGCTAATCAGACATTAAATACTGTTTAAAGTTCATAATCCATTTGTTATGCTTTTGATTTATAGAAGACAGGATAATACCAAATAGAAAATGTCAGTTAATACCATAGATTTTTTAAAAATTAAATCACTATTCTGAAACAAATTGTTAAACTCTTCTGTAAATAAATAAATAACTAACTGTTCATGGAGATTTATGCATCAATGTATTTTTCTATTATAAAGCCTAGGAATGTGTCTAGGTGCCCCTGCTCTGGCAGGGGGGTTGGACTAGATGATCTTCTAGGTCCCTTCCAACTCCTGACATTGTGATTTCTGTGAAAGTAAAGTGATTTTTAAATTCCTTTTACAGTTATTACCTATCAGTTTCAGTAAAGATGTCACTGAAACCTGGATGTGGTACTCAATGATTAAATAAAACCCTGTTTTTTTCCCTATTGAAACTTAATTTTGGCTTCACCCAACTGGTAGCTCAATGGCAACTTCATAGAATTTTTTGCCTGGAAAATTTCTCTAGCATTTTAACTGAAAAAAAATGAAACAGTCAATTACATGTTATGCATGAAACAGTTTAATTATTCAACTAGTAAAATCTGATGTTGTTGCACCACTATTACATTAAAAGGGTACTGTGGTGGTTTTGGAATGTTTACAAGATCATTCAAGTCCAACCCTTCCTATATAATGGCATTAATGAATAAATACTTCCTAATACAAAGGTCTCTTTACCTAAATGTCTCACCTAAAAAGGAAGAAAAAAACTTAATATTTTTTAGTGGAATGTCTGTTTTTATGCCATATCAAAATTTTTCAGCAATTTAACAGACTTTCACCAATGACTGAAGCACAGCAAGGACATCAAGTGTGTTTTTGGAGGGTTGCTTTCTTTCCAGCCCAAGGCTGTCTTTTATTTACTTTATTTATGGGACTTATTCCCAGCTTACTTCACTGTCAAGGCCCTTGAACATATCCTGTCAGAGCCACAAGCATATCCTCAGCCTGAGAGGTGAGTCCTTCCTGTCCCCTGCAGGAACCTCTAGTCACTGCCTGCACTTCACAGGTTGCTGCTGAGGTCAATGGAGTTCAGACTTCAAGTGCACTATGCAGAGGGGAAGAGGAACTGGAAGGATGCTGTAGAGACACTAACTCACCAGCCTGGTGATAAGAAAACAATGAGAGTAAACATCAAAGATATTGTTAGAGAAACAATATCCATTGCTGTCCCACTGCCCACAAAACCAGGCATCAAAGGCAGTCAGGTTTGTCAGGTGTGATTTATCCATAGGCATAAATAAATAGAGATAAAATAAATAGAGATAAAAGTAGGATTCTCACAGGGTAAAAACTGAGGGAGAACTTACCTAAGACAGTAGCCATCCCAGATTAGTGCATCCATGTCACAGGAAAGAGTGATTCAGGGTAGCTGACCCTCCTAACTCTACAGCAGTGAGCTAATACAGCTTGAAAGCAACAGAGGAAAGGGAGACACTTCAGAAATACACAGGCTGATGTACAAATACCCAAAACTCTTAGTTACAGGGCTCAAACTCTTCCTGCAGTAGAAAATAATCCTTGCATTCTATCTCCAAATGCTGACTGGCGTATGAAGAGGGACAACTTTCTTTCTGCCACATCACCAGGTAGAAATCATTAGCATTTATGCTCATTATTAATAATTAATAATAATAATTAGCATACTGGCCAGGTATTCATATGTGCATTGCTATCCTTCTGAAGGATCAGCTACAAACCACAAAATTATGTATATACTGGACACCACCTGGCTATAAAGTTTCCAATCAAATCAACAGCTCTCTGGTAAAATACTCCATAAAGTACCTTACAAAGCATGACAGTATCAAACCAAAATTAAAATCAGTTGTAAGAACAAGAAAGAAAGACTGGAATTGCTTGCTCTAGGCATTTCTTTCAGCATTTGGCTGAGAAAAGTACACCAAACAACAACAACTAGTATAAGCAGGGAGGAGATTCAATATTTGACCAGCTAAGCCATGGACTTACTCCAGTAAATTCCTACTTTTTGCAATCAGCTACAATTTGTCCCAAGGGGCCAAGTATGTATGTCTTGCAGCTTATTAGATGTTATATGATGCCACAAAGTGTGCACTACTCAGCAATTCAAAAGGCACGTGAGTTGAATTTCAAGTGGCAATTATTCAGTGGAAAAAAAGAAATAATTAGCATCTCTTTGTTCAATAACAAATGGTGTTTAGCATGCATCACTGAGGGCCCTAATTCTTGTTTGTGCAGCCCTTTAACATTCAAATTAAAATCACAGCAAATCTATATTTTAAGGCAGTTTCTGGTAAGTCTAGCTTTTACAGTTTACTTCATTTAAGTTTCTAGAATAATTATGTTAAGTTTTATCATTAACAATGACTTGCAAACATGGACAGTCTATCACTGCACTGAGCTGCAGGAACTCCTGGGAGGTTTCTCCCAGAAAATATTTATAGCTAGAGCACCTGAAACTCTGAAGAGCACTTCTGAAATTATTTTCTTTACCTTTTCCAGAGTCACTTAAAAATAAATTAATCCATTATAACAACTGAGCTCTGGTAATTAACTTCTAGTTATCCATCTAGATCTCCAAAACAAGTCACAAAGAAATCACTCTAGTTATCTAAGCACTAATCACTCCAGCTAGTATCAAAACACACATGGAGCAGAAACTGTTTTAACAGAGCTAAAGTTTTTGTTTACTCAGGAAAAATAAACAGTGTCCTAACTGGCTACAACTGTAAACATCTACACAACCCAATCACACAAGCAAGTTTTATTACCTTATCAGAATACAGATAAGATCTACCCAGAAAAGCCAGGGCACTCCTCTCAACCAGCACACAGGAGGAAAAGAGCTGAGTCACAAAGGCAGACACAGCATCAGAAGCTATTCCAGCACAATTAGATATTTGTACACATTTCTAAGTGTATTTATGCTGAAGTTTTAATAAACAAAACCAAGAAGCTAGGACACATTATTTTAAAGTCACAGGCAAGCAAATGGATCCATCTGAATTTGAGTATAATGACAAAGCCCATGGAGGACAGATGTTGAGAGCCTGGTGCTACCTCTAATCACACTTCTCCACTCAAACCTTGAGGGGATCAAGAGTTACTGTGATTTATAAAACCAAAAAGCTTCAAATCTCATTATCTTTAGGTACTACAGTACAGTCATAAAAAAAGTGTTGCCAATATTTGGAATACACAGTGGCAGAGCAGCAGGGGTACTTCCTCAGGCCTGGCTGTTGACCTTGCTAACCATTTGGGGTTTGAATGTCATACTAACCTTATCAACTCCAGAACACTGATATATTTTGTATGATTTTGCATGTTTTTATTATATATATTATATTTTAGGCTTTGATTTTTCAAGTGAGAAAACATTCACTGCAATAGCTCTCCAGAGCAAAGCCTAGAACTAGAGTGCTTCAAACTACTCTCCCTATTAACAAGGGCTGTGAAGCAGAGACAAATGCTCTTCATCCCAGGACAGGTCTTCAAGAAATTTTACAACAGCTTTGGGGAACATAAGAGGCTCCTACACTAATTTGACATATTGTTTTGAATAAATGATACATATAGGGCAGAAAACATGATAATGTTCCCCCCACAAATGATTTAACATAAATGACTGAAATACTACAGTGCAACAGGAAAAGCCATTCTAAAGAACACCTTAAATATCAGTATTTGTACATGGTTTCTCCTCTTTATTCAACAAATATTTTGACATATGAAGCTTTCTTTGTGATATAAACAACATTTTCAATTGTAGGTGTTCTGTTTGGGGAATATTAACTACCATATATTAAATGCATAGGGACATAGGCTGCCTAGCTGCATGACATGCCTAATGACACAGAACTCCTAAAAATATAATGTTCCTGAGCAGGCTAACAATGAGTATGTAACTCAAAATTACATATATATATATAATATAATATATATTATACATATTATATATAATTATATTTA
>JANHGL010012204.1:24509-67487 GCA_024611195.1 Ceyx melanurus | reverse complement strand
ATTCCCAGCACAGTGTGGTACCCAGGATTTCTCAGGGTTTCTCTAGGATCAAGCATCAGCAGGATGGATGGAGCCTCATCCCTGCCAGGAGCAGAGAGACTGTCTGGGACAATCTGCCCTGAACTTCACACAGGGCAGCTGCTTAGAAGAGGCTGAGCTGAAAAGTCAAATCACTGAGCAGAATTAGTTCTGTTCTAGCTCAAACCAGCACAATGTGTTACCTCCTTCCCCACCTGCAATTTTCTGCCCAGCTGCTGGGCTCACCTCCAGTGTGCCCTGTGAGGCAGAAAGTAATGGTGCATCCCAGGAGAGGACAGGTCAAGGAGTGAGATGATAAGAAGTGACAATTTCTGCCTTCATTCCATTCCACACCACTCGTTTGTGAACAGAGGAGGATGGGACCACATCTGCCCCTGGTCTGTGCAGACAGCCTCACCTGGGGGAGCTGATTCACACCCCAGACAAAACCAGCCCAACATTTGCTGAGTTGTGGAGGAAGGGGCTGGGTAGCTTTAAACACAATAAAATTCAAATTGTCTGTTCCATATACGCAGTGATGCAGGCAGGAAAATGAAAGGGACTGTGTTTCTCCCCAATTCCTCCCTTGCAAGGTAAAAAGCAATCTCAACTTATTTATTCTTAATAATTAAGAACTTATTCTCCAGGCAAGAGTTTTATTTTGTGACTTAAGCCACGTTGGCTTTTGCTGTTCAAATCCATTTGTTGTGTGTTCATTACATCATCAGGAGAAAAAAACTGTCACCCTCTAGAAATTTGATCTTTCCATGAGAATTCCTAAAGTTTCTTTCTTTATTAGATTTCCATTCAACTTGGTGTTTTGGTTTTTCTAGCCTCCATGTGCCTGGAGCTGTTAAGCAAGAGGCTGCTCAGCTTTTCCACTGCTTTCAGCTGCTTCCCCACCAAATCCCAACATCTCCAGAGTCATGCACACTTCTTCCCTGCTTTAAAATAAGCAAAGGAATCCATGCTTCCCAGAAGAGTCATGAAAAAAGAAAGGAAACTGCTATAATAAGCCACATTTCTTCCTGAAAGGGAGAAGTAGCAGAGAAGGGACCAGGGAAAAAAAAAAAAGCTAACGTAGGATGTGTTCATCCTATTAGCCTAGCAACAAAACACACTGGAAGGCAACAGTGCTTCTTGGCATTAAACACTCCTCAAGTCCTCACGTCAACAAAGCAAAACAAAACTGCATTTGTGATGGGGAAAATTCACCTTAACTTGACGTGTGTAATTTTGTCAGTGCCACCACTGGGGAAATAAATCCTGCACTATCCATTTTCTGGGAGGCTCTGTTTACCATAACAAGATAGATTTGTTCTGGAAAATTTTTTGTCAATATATCCCTTTGTTAGGCAGTACCTTCATCTCCTAGCAACAGTGCAGGGAAATCCATCAGACATGGAATTTAACTGCAAAATAGGATGGCTCACTGCAACTTGTATGCTTTTGGAAATCTTCACTGACATGCAAACACTTTCATGCACTTACAGTGTCCACTGGCAGACTGATCAATCAAACTAGAGGATGGAAAGTGGAAAAAAAACTCAACCCAACTCACATCTCCCTCTCATTAAAAGCAAATAGACCAAGGCACACGAAATGCTGAAGTTACTGCTCTGCCTCTTGCTTTCAGAAGGCTCTTTCACACCCATACACATTGCCCACACCTCGTGGGAAACTGGATACACACACACACCACATTGAAAACGTTTAGATGTCATCACAAAAAACTATTTTTTTCCAGCCTTGGAGACTTGCAGGGCTGTAATTCTAAAGGTACCACAGCAATAATAAACCTCCTGTAAGCAGCTCAGTCACTGGGCTGGGGGTGGGTGAGAAGATGGCAAATGCTCCTCTGGTGCCCGTGCTTTTCAGAGCACATCCCAACCTCTGCTTTGCTTTTTCTTTTTCTCTATTTGAAATATATTATTTCTCTATTTTTTCTATATTTCTTATTAAAATATTTCTCTATTTTTCTTTTTACTATTTGAAGGGTGAGCTAAAATGCTTTCAATAGTCTCCAAGGGATCTCAGCTGAGCTCTGCAATACCCCTTTAATCTGCCTACCATTCTGCTGGCTGCTTTTCAAGGTTGAATCTGTCCCTTAGGCTGGTCCCAGCTTCCCAGGAGGTGGCTTGCCTGAGTGAAGCTGCCCTTGCTGTAGCATCTGCAAGAGCAGGGAAGGGAGGGAGAATTCTGCAGCCTTGGGACCACCCTGTGGCAGGAGAAAGCAAATTCCCCATGTGTCCCATACAACATTCAGCCATGTCCTGGGTCACTCCACACACCAGAACCTCTTGAAGACCTAGGATGAAGGTTTGAAGGTCTAGGACCTCTTGAAGGTCTAGGATGGGGAAATAGGGTTTGGAGAAGGGATGTTGCCAGAGACTTGAGGGGAACGAGGTTGAGGATTTCTGACTGAAGGTGACCTCCAGGTACACACACTTTGCCTCCCAGCAAATCAGCCTTCTGATCTGGGTGTAATGATTTTGGTTACTGTGAATTTCTTTCCACCTAAGCTGTGTTTCTCTTGAACTTTCTGCTATTGACTCGCACACACGTTGGGTGTAGAGAACAAACGTTTTGGTGTGAAACAACATCATACACAATGAGTCAGCCATGCTCTGGTCCACAGCCATCCCACAGAGAGCTGGTGCTGTCAGTCACTCTGGCATTTGCAAACATAGCTACAAACACTCCAAAGCAGGCAGTTCTCTTGTATAACACCTTATGGAGAATCTGCCTTCAGCAAACAGGAGCCATCTTCATGTATTTTTGGAAAGAGCTGGAGTAGAATGATAGATTTTTTTTTGGGAAAGGAATCAGGTTTTGGGCAAGTCCTGTCTAAATTGATGCATCTGAGGGAGAGGATTTGAAAAATAATTATAAATTAACCTTTGACTTGCAGCTGAACCTATCCTGGTTTCTATGGCAATGTGCAGCTATCAGCAAGCATTAGCTTCTAGCGTGCAGAAAAAAATGCATTTACTCATCCTGGGGAATTGCATTAAATAAATTAACAGTGCTAACTCCAGACATCCTGATGCCACTTTATTATTGACTGATAAACCTCAAATCCCTTCATCGTGTATAGAAATTCCTAGCAGAGCTAAGACCAGTTGAAAATGCAGCCCAGGATTTGAAAACTGAGGCATTTGCAAAATTTGGGTGTTAACATTTTGTCAATTATTTGATGAGTGGCAGCCACAGACTTGGCAAACAGTACCAAACAAGAAATAAAACAAGCATAAGGCCTAGATTCTCATAGAATATCTTCTCCTTAAAACTATTTAGAGATGGAAGTAACACATTGTTTGCATGGCCTCAGCACCAGCCATCAGTCAGTGTCAGCAAATACTTTGCTTGGCACATCACTGCAAAAATTTGGCATTGCTTATTCCCTGAATAAGCAGCTTGCCACTGCCATGATTCTGCATGAAAAGCACAAGGATTACTACCCATAATTCTATTAATTAGATTATTTTATACTAAAATGTTCGCTGATATCTGGCTGCAGAGTGAAGATCGTAAGGTAGATACCTCACTGCCAAGAAACCCAGTCCAAAACCATCCATTCCAGGATCACCCAGTGATGAAAGAGGAATCCAAAATGCACAAACGCAGTCAGGTGCAAGGGATGCACCCCACAAAAGTGTCACAACTTTGTTGGTAGAGGTCTAGTTTCAAAAGATGGCACAAAAACTGATGCCTACCTAAGCTGGATGTGGCCTTGGAGAGTTTCCTGGTGTTCTACAGCTACCTTTCAGCAGATGCTGTGATGAAACAGGGTGAGAAACAGCCAAAGCAGTGCAAAATCCTTCTAAAAATTCTCCAAGAGGTATGAACAGGGGCTGGGGGGCAGTCCTGCCACCCCCCTGGAAGAGGGAGCAGGCTCCCTGCTGCTCCCCGTCCCCTCGCTCTGGGTGGCGGGGGAAGCAGTGTGAGGGATTTCCCACCCCAAACCAGGCTGGGAGCTCTGCTGGCTACCCTGGGCTAAGGCAGCTGGCCTTTAACCCTAAGTTCCTTGTCCCTGGAAGAGCAATTTTCCCTCACAGAGGACTCAGGAAGACAGAAGCACCCCTGAGCACTGAGCCACCAGGGGGGAAAGTGGTCATACCCTACTCCACTTACACCAACCAGGGCTGTCGATTTCAACCTGTCGCTGGTTCTATTTTTTTTTCCATCAGCACACAACTCTGGCTCCAGGGATAAAATCTGAACGGCTTCAAAGTGCAGATGGCCCAGCTTCTGCTCAGAAACGTGGCTTTTCATTCCTGTGCAGTCAGAAACAAAAGCTTTGCATCTCTTCGGAGAAGGAGCGGCTGCTTCGCAGAGCTTGCAGTTCTTTCCAGTCAGTAACCAGCTCCTCCCTGGAGGACCTTTATGTCAGGAAAGACAGAGGGGAAATTGTTGGAAACTTCACACTTAAGTCCATATTGACACACAAAACCCATCTGCAGAGCCCCTGTGCTGTCTCAGAGGGGAGGGAGCTGCTGCCTCCCCTGCAAATGAATTAATCTGAGTGTGTGAAGATTGGCCTCGAACTAAAGCTCGATCCAAAATCATTGCCAGCAAGACTTTGTTCTCAGACCTTGCTGCAGAGGAGTCAGCCCTCAAATTCTGCCCACATGGGGCTGAATAAACAGAGGAGATCCAATTACCCTATCCCACAGTCTGAATCGATGCAATTGTTTCTTTGGATCCAGCCAATAGGCCCTGCTGTTGCTCATTTATCTCGTTCAAACGGCCAAAAAAAGAAACACTCCAAGATCATAAATACACTTTGCCCAGTATTGGCACTGAGGATGTGCTGTGGAAATTCATCCTACATCTGATCAGAGTTGCTTAAGGATCCACGGCCAGCACAGTGAAGCTCATGTCCCTCTGTGATATATTATACATATACACACACATTTTTCAATCTGAGTGAGAAATGGGGGGAGGTTTGTTCTCCCTCTTTCCCTACCCCACCCCTTTTTGGTCTGGGAACAGAGAATTCAAATTCCACTCAGCCCTATCACAGCAAACAATTTCCAAACCATCTGCTATCTAATAAAACAACCCGTCTAGACAAACCCCAAGCCAGGCAACAAATCTGATATTGTACTTGAAGTCATCATAAGAATTAACAACCTGCCATTGCTGGCCTGTCAAGCTTCCTCACTGAGAAAAGGACTCACATTTACAGTCTGAGGGACTGCAAATGGGAAAGACTCTTTTTTTTTCATCATTAGATACAGAAAAACTGCTTAGAAGATGGAACAGGATCTGGCCAGATCAGCTTGGGCATCATTTACACCCACACAGTGGGTGCCTAAGAGAGCAGGGAGCAGCAGAGAGAGCCAAGTGCCTTTGAAGGGACCCTTGCACAGGAGCTCCCAAATCAGGCTCAATATTCCAGTCAGGTAGCTGGGATCCCATCAGCCATGCCTACTCCAGCATGATGGAGAGAGCAGCATACTCAGGATTTCTTGGCAAACTGCTTTCAATCCATTACTTCTGAGACACTGGAAAGGGATTCCAGGTTTACTGAGTTCAGACTGTCTTGTGAGAATAGGATTTGAAAAAATTATCTGTTTCCAGTGACATCAAAATAAGCTTTGTGTCGTTGTGGGAGCTGAGAGTTTGTCCTTCCCCTTCATCATGTTTTCCTGAGCTGATTTGAAAGGAAAGCTTTCATCTGTCCTTGAGCTCTTAATTATCCAGAAGCACCAACACAAAACAGGGCTCCAATTTCTAGCCCTTTCACTGTGCAATTCAAGAGCCAAAGCCAGGGCAGCAGACTTTCCAGGGAAGGGTCAGAGGGCCAAGGAGTAAGTTCAGTTCCAGCTGTTTTAGGAAAGAGGTTTCAAAGATCCTATTTTGTTAGGAAACCTCAGAAACCAAGTTATGAAAGTATGTGGGTTGTTCAAAAGCTTTCCTGATTCTCATTTTAGTCTGTTCAGAAAAAGTCAGTTATGGGATTAAAAAAAAACCCCAAGCAAATAATAAGCATAATGCTGTCACACTTAGATGGGGGTTACCTGGCCAGAACTACTTTTTTTTTCCAGTCTTTAGAAGTTTGGAGCTACATCCAAAAGGAAAACAGCTCTGGCAGTTCTGACCCAGCACCTCCTTTAAATCTTCCATCAGTCTGGAGGGAAGCAGAGACTGAGATGAAATCAATGGATTCTGCAGTCTCTGGATGACAAATCACAGGACAGCCATGGCACCTTTAGCAGCATGGGCAAGACCACTTAAAAAGCTATTTAAATTCTCAGGATTATAGCTGTATTGATTAGAAACTACAGTCAATTTAGTGGTTTCCTTGTAAGCAAAGTAGAAATGAGCTGTTAATCTAAACTCCAGTAAGTGTGGCAAACACAGCCAATCTTGATCAAACTGCTACCAATGTAAACATGTCCTGATGTATAAAAAAAAAAAAAGTCATTAAAATGAAATTAAGGTAGTAACAAGAATCGAGGGATAAAGTTCTAACCAGTTGTCAGTGACATTAATACCTAGAAGTGCAGAAATTATTCATCTCATGTGATTAAAAAGCTGTTTGATAAAGGGAAAAAAAACCCCTTACACACTGAAGAACCAAAGCTTAAAAAAATTAATAACAAACCTGAAGTGCTGCCTCAGTGCATGCTTGAAATATCACAAGATGTTAGAAAAGCTCATTTACAAATTAATATTCCTTTCATATTTATGAAGCATGAGAATCTGGGGTAAAGTAACTGCTATTGGCACGGGGCACATTGAAACAATATAAATTAGACATAACTATCTCAAGGGGGGTTATGCACTTATGGCTGAACATAAAGGAAGAACGGGTCTGTTTAGAGGGAGAGCAAAATAGGTTTTTTTTCTTCTCACTTAACATCATAAGTCATGTGTTTATATCTCTCCATTTTTCCTTTTTTTATGTTAGAGCTAATATTGCTGTGACATTTAAAAGAACTGTTCTGAGAAGAGAGTCATAAAGATAAGGGGGAATTCAGCTCCTGGAGCTCTGATTACCATCTTAATTATATATTTCTTCTCATTGCAGTTGATAGGTGCAAACATTTGCTGTTTCTTTTCCCCTCTGTAAAAGCTGTGCCCAGTTCCAATGCAGATTTCTACTGGGAGGCTAACTGGGAGAAATCCTGCCAGCTTCCACACCCAGCATGCAAGAAGTGAAGGGACCCACTGGTTAAACACCAGTAAATGCTGCTCCACGTTTCACAGTGCCCAGTTTGACCCAGCTGCAAGTCCCTCAGCCCCAGCAGGACAATAACTGCCCCCAGAGGAAGCCATCAAAGACTTCCCAAAGAAACCTGCTCCGAGATGAAAGAGAAAATTATTATGGTCATCAACTTTGCTAAGAGAAAAGGAAAGCTATTTCTCTTTGGGAAAAGTTCCAGTGTTGAAGAAAGGGAGGGGGGGGGAGGAGGCAGGGAGGGAATGGGATAAGGTCTCACACGTTCAGTTGATTGTTCCCACCTAACAAAAATAGCCCCAGCCTGTTCCCATTGTCCTGCAGCTGCTGGCTTCCCTGTGCTCCCTGTGCCTTTCCTCGTGGCTCAGCAGCACCGTTGCCCAGTTTCCTCTCCTTCATTTCCTAGCAAGATCCCTGATGAACTGTAGGAAAAACCAGGAGTAGTTCAAAACAACAAGTTTTGCAGAAAAAAAATAAACCAGGCTGCTGTCTTAGAGCTAAACAACTTCAGGCAAGTACCAGTGCATGGAGCTGGGTCCTGTTGCTTGCAATTTTTATTTGTAGTTTTTAATTTCTGGGCCGTGTTTGCATTTTTTTTTGGGGTGTATTTCACCAGCCCTCGTGGAAATGAGCCACAGAAATCAAAGTATAATTCCCCAAAGTGGTATTTCCTGCATACAGAATTTAGAGAGTATTTCACACTCATGCCCTTTGCCCAGCATGGATTCAAGAGGCAAACCCCTTCACACACCTTGTGATGCTTCTTTTGCTCTAAGGAACATCTTCTTCAGCTGAGAGCTCCACTTATGCAGAAGTAATTTCAGATATTTCAAACAAAACCAGCCAAGAGAAAGATCTGCTCTTTCAGTTGGTATGCTTCACTATTTCTCAATCAATCCCTTCACTGTTCCACTGCATAAAATCAGCTGCAACCAAACCCTGTCGGTGAAAGAGAATTAACTTCTAGTGAGAGCTGCTGGATAAGAAGTCCAGCCAGCTATGGAGCAATCTCAAGGCTGCTGGGAAGCCCCTTGCCCTGATATTTCAGTGCCTCCTGGAGAGCAAATTGCAGCCCCTCAGAGGTAGGTGAGCATCCCACGTAGAGGAAGGAAAAAAGCTGTTTGCAAATAACCAGCAGAAGGAAAGAGCACCTGTGAAAGCATCCTCAGCTAATAAATGTTTTTCCAGCTCTGCTCCTCCCTCAGCAATCAGTCTGCTTCCTGGACCAGGGACTTGTTAGCCCTGAAACCCCAGCCAAAGAAGATAAGCTAAGCTTTGCTTCACCTTATTTGCTGCCAAATCTTCAGTCTCAAAACCACTTAGTGCTCAACGACTCTTGAGCCAAATGTCAGCCTCCCCTTCTCTCCTCTGCTCAAGTATTTCTCAGAGCTTGGTGTGAGGAACATCTTTGTCTTCAGAGCTGCTCCCAGCCCTCCACACAGCCTTCTCCTGCTCCTGGGCTTTCCTGGGGTCACTTGAACCACATCAAGGCTCTGAGAAAAAAATTGAGAGGGTGGATAAATGCTTTTTGCACCATCAAATTTGTCATTCCAAAGTAAAACTGCAATTAGGAAAAAACCCTGCATTAATTAGTTAACAGAGAAAAACAATAATTGTCATATCTACCTCACCAGCTAGATGATGGTTTGAAACGTGCAATACTTAGAATCATAGAATTAAGTTGAATTTATACTTCATTAATTGATTAATACTTCTTTAAGTTGAAGTAGGAACTAGGAGAATCATTCATATTGCCTAAATGTGAGGAAGAAGATAACACTAAATAAAGGGCAGGTCAGTTCCTACTGCATAAAAAGTGAACTGTGCTGTTTAGCCAGGACATTTTCTTCCAAGTTGGTCAAAACCTAGTTAAGCCAATTTTTTCCGTAGGGAATTCCCACTGATCTGGGGAGATAAGAGCAAAGATCAAGTGTGAAAATAAATAAGACCTGTGGCTCAGTCCTGCTGTGGGTGGAAAGAATCCACGGAAATAATCCACCCTCCTAATCACTCCTTTCTTGGATCCTCCTTGGACTAAACAGTGCATTTGTTACCCCTAAATATCTCCATCCTCACAGATATTTTTCATTACTATGGTAACTAGTTTTTGAGAGGAGCTGGTGACAACAGCCAGAGACAACCACCACTAGATAAACTACCCCAGTGCTTGTGCTGTTGGTTTTATTGGCTCCTTCACACTCTCACACCCAATTTAAATCGGAAAAAAACTAGAGGCTGCTTGCTCAGCCAGCTGTAGCATCAAGAGTGTGTGCTGCAGATCCCTGCGATTATCAGTGCCACCTCCTGGTGCAGAGATGTACTGAGACCCAGCCAGGCAGGAATGGCAGGGTGAAGAAACACCAAACAGCCCAGTCCTGCTTTTCTGCTCGAGTTTTATTGGTCTCTGCAGCCTTTTCTAAACTGTTCTTTGGTTTAAAAATAAGAACTGAAAAATCCTTGTAGCTCTGAGTGAATGAAAGGGCAGGGGGCTGTCAGAGGCAAGAGGTTACTGAGAATTTTCCTTCCCAGAAAACCCCTAACAAAGGCAAACCCAAACCAGCTCCATGTTCATCAAACCAGCTGGAGCTGAACAAGAGAAAGCTTGGGATTTTCAAGTATTATTCAGAAATAGCTGCATTCACTGCAGGGCTGAGGAAACTCTTCTTGCAGTATTTAGGAGCCTTGGATACAAATCCTGAGACTGAAGATTTGAAGCTGGGGGTTTCCATGTTGCCACAGCTCAGATATACAACTAACTCCAACTTGTCAAGGTGAATAAGAGGGAGAGAGGCAAAGCTACAGGTTAGAACACAGGAGGCAAAAAAAACAGGACCCTGCTCAGGGCTTTGGCAATTTTCCTTCTCAAAGAAAATTTTTTTCCTGTTATAAGTCAGGTGTTGTCCTCAGCTACTGTCTACTTCAGTATCACCCTCAAGCAAAACCCTGTTAAAAAGCAGTTAATCCTGAGCCCCTCCATGGGCACTGCTCACCACCTGCACTGGGTCACACTTTTCCCAGCCTGTTTAACAAGAAAACAACTCCCAGAAATGCAGGTGAGGAGGAAAACCAACATATACCCTATGAAAGCAAATGATACATCCCACAAAAGCAAATTACCTCGAAATTTTGAAGCACAGGATCTATTTTTCTTCCAGTGGTACCTTCCCATCTCATCTCCATCCATCCCATGCAGAGCTTCACAGAAAGAAAAATCACTGCCTCAGCTGGAAAAAGCAGCAGTCCTCTCTCCACCCCCATATTTAATGTATTTTTCATAGTGCTAGGGTAGTAAAAGGAGCAGAGCAGCCAGGCTCTTGCTCCAGGAGAGGGCAGTGAAACAGGCTCAACTTGGCCAGGAAAACACCTGCTCAGTCAGCCCAAAACGTTGTCCTTGGTGGCACAAACCCAGGCAGATTGACCAGGAGGAGTCATGAGTGTGGGTTTATGTGTCACAAGCTCCACAGATCCATTTTGGTCACCTAAAGGGGAAAAAAAACCCCTTCTGTGCTCTCTCTGTCCAAGGAGAGGAGAAAATGTCATTGGGAGGAGGTGTTCTCCTGCACTTAGGTTAATAGGGCTCATTTGTTCTGCCAGTGTGGAGGGAGGCAGAAGCAATGGAGGAGCTTGTAATTCTCCTTTATAATTAAGATAATGTGCTGCTCCAGTCCTCAATCATATTTTGGGATGCTGCAGCGTCCATGACACATCTTGGAGAGCCCCCAGTTGTGATTAAACTTTTTTGATAACCCATAAATATAACATTAGATGCCTCAGTCAGGTTTCTGATAACATCATTCATTTCAGATCATTCAATTAGTGCAGACAAAGGGGCTCTTTCCAGGAGACATAATGTCATTGTCTCTGGAAAGGAACGTACTTCCCAATGACTGTTTATCACTCTGTAATTACAGAGCTGGAGCAGCCATACTCCATATTACAAGGAGTCCTTTTTGTGCCCAAGGATCCAGCAGTCCTTTGTTTTAATTTATTTTCCTCTTAAATACCTCCTGCTATTTAAGCAATAATTCCCTGTAAATCAATTGTTAGCAGCAGTTAATGACTGGTTGGTTAATTAATAGCTGAAAGCAAAGCTGAGGGTGTTCACCACTCTAACAAACCATTAACTGGGAGATTATTGCTAACGTACCCTGTAATCAATGGCTTCTCCTGGCGAGGGGGCAGCCTGGGTATCATTTAAAGAAGGGACCCTGAGGGGTTGAGATGGGTGGAGGGATCAGGAAAAAACAGCCACTGACCTGTGGGTTGAGTCCCCTGCCACTCAACAGGCATCATCTGGAGGGCAGTCAGCAAGACCCCTGCTGAAATCAGGAGCTGCACCCTGGCCAGCAACACAGCAAAAAAAAAAAACCAACTCATTTTTTTGTTTTTCCCTGTGTCCAGATCTGATTATTCAGAGTATTTAGGTGTCTGTGTCCAGCTGGAGAGCTGCACGAAGATGTTTTGAATGCAACAGTCTGCCCTGCTGCTCTCTCCAAGGGACAGATACTCAATCTCTCTTTGCAACATTCTCAGTTAATATTTATATCAGCCTGTTTTATCTCTCATCTTCCACGAAATAGGGTTTGGAGTGATGCTGCCATGGAGAAAGGAGGAGGGTCTAAAGCAGGCAGTAATTGATGCTCATAAAGAAAGTGTGTGTAATGGACCAGCTGGCTGCTTATAAACTGAAATACTGCAGTAGCTCCAGTACAGAGGATGGGAACAGAGAACCACCAGAGACATCCTTGTGTCTCAAGGATGATCCTAGAACCCAGAACATTGAATTAATTATTCCCTGCAATCCTCAAGTCCACACTGCTGCCTGCTTTGCCTCCCTACCGTTTAAAGTCTCTGCATCTCTCAAGCACAGCACTTTAAACTGTTCCTGATGGAATTTAGTTGGACTGTCTGGGAGTTGTTTCTCCAAGCTGTGAAGATCATTTCCAATTCAGATCCTGGCTTCCTCACACTTGCAGCAGCTCCTAATTTCCTCATCCTCAGGTTGAGTTCGTTTGTTTGTCATCCAGTTGCGGAGAAAAACTATTTAGTAGAGCTGGGTATAAATCAAACTGCTGAATGACCTACTTGAAACATCCTCCCTGACAGTGATCCAGCACTAGCTGCTGCTGCTGAGCTGCTCTGCACCAGGCTGAGCACCTACCCCACTGTAGCTAGAGCTGTACCATGTTCTTTAGCCTGTCATACACATCAAAATGTGTTACTAAAACACAAGCACTATTGCATTTGCTGCTTCCTCTTTATTCACTAGGCATGCTACAGTGACAAAGAAGGAAATTAGACTGATTTGACATCAACTGTTCTTGACAAGACTATGTTTTGGAGTTTTTTTTACCCCCCCTTCCATCATCATATCAGCTGGCTACTTGAAAATTGATTGTTTAATGATTTGTTCCCAAATCTTTTAAGGACCTAAGTTAGATTGACAGGCCTGTAATTCCCTAGGACCTTCTTTTCCTCTCTTTAAAGTATAATACACTGTGTTTGCCCTTCTCTTGTCTTCAGGGATCTCTTCTCTCCTCTGTGAGTTGTTACAGATAATCACTAATGGCTCAGCGATTGCTTCAGACAGAGCCTAAAGTACTCCGGGGTGAATTCCATCAGGCCCTGCTGACTGGGATACATCCATCTTATCTAAATATGCTTTTATCTCTTCTCCTCCCCTTCCACTCTGTATTTCTGCCTCCTTGGAAAAATTAAGTTTAAACAACTGGTCGTGTCCCCTGGTGACTGATACACTTCGTAATTCAAATCAATTAAACATCCTTCAATATTTCCTTTGATATTTACTCAGGTTTATCTTTCCATTCTCCACGTTACACTTCTATTAAAAAACCCCAAAACAAGCTAAAACAAGCTCATCAACCCCTGCTCACTGGCTGATAAGCTGACACCACTCTTCGGGACAGATTCAAGTGAGTTTGGTGAAAAGCTGGCAAGAAGCAGAAGCAAGCTGGAGAACCAGGGCAGATGCCCCCCTCTCCTCCCTGTCTCCTCTGCACGCCCAAGTCTTGCAATAAACACTTTATTTGACCCTGCTAAATTCTGGGTGACTAGGCAGCATTTTCCAGGGCTTGAAACCCAGCTTAGAACTGGGTTTGGAGGGCACAGGTAAAATAAAACCAGGGTCTTTCTCTGAAAAACTTTCCCTCTACCAAAAGAACGACACTGACATTTGAAATGAGAGCTGGCTTGGGAATTTCTAACCACTTTTATTTTTGCCATCAGAAAAGCAGGATGACTCAAAACTGACCCTTCTTGCAGTAAGGTATTGGTTTTGATGAAACTCTCCCTGTCAGCACTGCTGAGGTCCAGAACAGAAATTACAGGAAATTCAAGAAGGGGAGAGGCACACCACAGAGCTGGCAATTCCTGCTGGGAAGACACTCATCCAACACACACAACTCCTATTTACACTTGGAATTAGCCACATCCTAAATGAATATGATGCTCAGCAGACCTACCTGCTGACAGGCAGAAGGTTTTTCAAAACCCCCACAACAGATTCATTCACTGCCACTTAATTCGAAATAGATTGGAAATTCTCATGTCTGGGATACTGTCCTATGGAAAAACTTTTAAGCAGTATTTGGAAGAATTAACTACAAGATGCAACTTTCCTCAGACTCACTTTCTCATTTCCTTCTTGGTCTGGATACAGCACTGTTGGGTTCCTCAGCTGGGACACTCAGCTCACATTATTATTACACTCACATTATTATGACATTCATCTGTGTTTTCTGAATTTGGAAAAAAAAAAAATCATACAAAAAGAATAATTTGAATCTCATTCATCTTCTAGACCATACTTGATATACAACTGTAAATGCTGCTTAAATGGCCTTTTTCTCTAAGCTTGACTGCTATCTCCTTTCTTAACCCAGCCTTGTTTCCACTGCTTTTATTTTTCCCCCAGAAATTCTACTTTGTAGGACCTTCGTCAGTCTAAAAATGCTCTTTTTTTTTCTATATATTGAAGAATCTGTCCAACCTACACTCAGGTTATTATATCTGGCTTTTGCATTTTGACAATCTATTTGAGGGTGACTACATTTTCATGCCTAAGTTTAAACTCCTACTTGTGATTTTTGTCTTCTGTTCTAAAACCCCCTTCCTAACTCCTTGAGTGAGAAGATGATAAACAAGAAGCTCTCCCATTGCCATCTTGCTCCAAGTTCAGGAGCTCAGCAGGCCAATTTCAGCAGTAAACTGATTCAACTTGTGAGCTTTCCAGCTCTTAAGCACTGGAGGGGCCAAGTCTATAAATCACTTTAGAATCTCTTGATAACAACCTACCCAACTGACAAGTTGGCCTCAAGCAAACGTTGAGTCAGTTTAGAAGCATTCATGGGTTTTTTTTCCCTGCTCCAGAATAGCAGTAAAACCTTAAATCAAGGTTTTCACAGCAAATATCACTTATAAAATCAAGCACAGCTCGCTGGATTGAGGATTTTCTCATTCTTTATCAACATATTTAAGGAGTACCATTATTTCTGGGAGGTTCCCACGGAGCTTTGCTCCCCACCAACGTTTCCCCTCAACAGGTCCCTTCTCTGCATGGATCTGCTCATCAGCAAGAATCACAGAACCTTCACACTGCTTTTTAAGCTTCTTTGAAACCCAGGACATTTTCACTGCAGTTTGGAGTAATAATAATAATAATAATAATAATAATAATAATAATAATAATAAAATAAATCTATCTATAATGAGCTCCTGATTACAAAATCCTTAGTATAACACGATCACATATTAAAGCTGCAATCATGCTCAGCTTCCCCTTGTGCCAGAAACTGATAATGGAGGGCTAGTGCCCTTTCTCAAGTAGTAGTTATAGAAAATATAATCATCAAGTGCAGACTAAGAAGTCACTGGGAGGAAAGGAACAATTCTGGCTCAAGCCAGAAGAAAACCTTGGAACCACTTGAAAAATCCAGCTTCTAATGCAAAGCTGCCATTCTTCTTTTCAACATGTTCATTTCAATGGAAACAAAACTGTTTTCAGTTGTGACAACACGTCTGTGCTACCTCCACAGCAAGTGAAAGATTCCTTTGGAGTTTTTTTTCCAGAAAACCAGAGCTCTTCCTTTGCAAAAGTTTGAACGTGGAAGAGCTGCATTTCAACATGAAATTTCTCATGAACAATATTTGTAAGCAAATGAAAATATTTAAAAGCAAATAACCTAATAGCTGCTACTCAGCTGTTAAAATACCCAGTAACAATCTGCAATTTTTCTTAATCAGAACCATAATTTCAAGTACAAGTGGGCTAAACTGCAGACAGAGCGAGGTGGTACCAGATCACAGTCCCTCACACAGCCTCTCCTTCATAAAATAAAGACTTTCTCATTTTTTTGCCTTCAGGTGAACCCCTTTCCCTTGAAATATTCACGCTCCTGAAGACCCTCCCTAGCTCTCCCAGGCATCCAGTGACATCTGCCCCCTCCAGCATCACTCTTACAGACCTCACAAGTGCCAAGGCTCAATAACACCATCATCTCTCCTAAGGTAACCTCCACCCTGCAGTCTGGAGCAGTACTTTTCCACTTTACAAGCTGCCTACAGCAGCTTGATTGAATCCCATCCCCTGGGATGGAGATGCTCAGAAGGCAGCTCCTCGTGCCACCACCCCACCCATTCCTCCTCCTCCTCCTCCTCCTCACCAGGGCCTGCTGTGGTGAAAAAGGGAGCTGTGGGGTAGGCACAGTGGTGCTGAGCCACAGCCAAACATCACCCTCCAAACTGCAAGGGAGATAAACAAGAGTAGCACAGCACATCTTCATCTTCACTGCTGGTAGTGACAGCTTTACTCAATTTTAGTCAGCTCTTGAGTAATCAGAATGAATTAAGCAGAGGAAGGAAGAGCTGTGCTGGGATCCAATAAAGCAGTGGGCAGGGGAGAGCTTCAGGGAGTCACAGCACATGGCCCTTTCATCACTATCCCCCCCCAGGCTGCCATCACACAGCTTCCCTGGGCAGCTCCAGCCCTCCAGGAAAACAGCTCCTCCTGCCACACCTCTCCCTGGGTTCAGAAAGAGCTGTCAGCCTGGCTTGTCTCCCTGGGCTGTTTCTGCCTGGCTCTGCCTGCTCTCAAACGAAGGCTTGGAATTGTTATCAACTCCCAGCAAGTCCCTCTGACACCTTTACCTGCCCTGGAGCAGCTCTCTCAGCCCCTCCTGTGCTCCACTAAAAAATGGCTTGCTGGATTTGGGTCTCAAAGGTCATCTCAGCTGCAGCCTTCACGTGCAGAGGGGTTGGGGATTTGCTGGCTGCAAGAAGGAGGAGGTTTTGACTGACACCTAAGACCTCCCTGCATTCAGAATCTGACTTTCAGCCCCCAGTTTTGCCCACTGTGTGAGCCATCAGGGTAATTACAAATGCAAACCTCCAAACATGTCTTTGGAAGGCCATGAATTCAGATGGGTCTCATGAATCCTTTGACATGACAAGCTAGAAGGGGGTGTCTAAAAGAAATTGAGTTTTGGCAGGAGGTGGTTGGTCCTTGGGGCTGCAGAGTGACCCTGGCCCACATTAACTCTGATTGGAAAATAGATTTAGGCAGATTATGGTCGAATTTATCCCAAAAGGGATGGAAAACACTCCTGAAAAATCTGAAAAACGTGCAAAAAGCTTCTGATTATGGATCCTTACAAAGCTACCCTGATCCACCCAGCTGGATGCACTCCTGTGTCACATGCCCTAGGTGGTCCTGGATCTCTAGAGATCCCTTCCAACCCTTTCTATGATTCTCTGATCCAAGCCCCTGATTTTTTCTTTCTCCAACTGTTATTTGCTTCCTCCTACCTGAAACACCCCCACCCTGCAGCAACTCCTTCTTGGAGCTCTTTGCAACATCTCAAGAAATTCAAATGCCTGCTCTTAGAGGAAAATAGTTTCTAATTAAACATCCCACGTGGGTGGGAATGAAGCTGGGCCCACTCCTTGCCTCCCTGATGTCAACAGAAAACTGTTTTTCTTTTTTCCTGTGAGCATCAGCAGAGGCAGGGGCGATGGGGTGTTGCTGCTAGATGAGGTGTTGGAGGGAACAGAGGTTTGTCAGTGACAACAACCAGCATGGTTTTGCTTTAGGTTTGGAGAAAGACCCTAAATTTCAGACTTAAGGTCCAGGTTTGACTGGGATGCCATGGATCAGAGGGCCAGGAGAGCCTTGCCAGAGGTCAGTTTGCCCAATGAACCAGAGCTAGCTAAATCTTGGTTGGTTGTATAAGCATTAGATACTCAAAGGTCCACTCTGGATGTGAGCATCAGAGAACCCTAAAAACCTTCCTTTGCACCACAATTGTGTGGGGTTTGAAGTATTCAGGGAATGCAACAGGATGCTTTCGTGGCAAAACAGAGTATTTTGCAGACTGAAAAGCTACCCAGATTAAATTCAGATATATTGCTTTATTGATCCAAGGATTGAGTTCAAAAGCTAATCCTGGATTTCTTCATTTTCCCCTTTCTATTACAAGCCTTCCAAAGAAGCATCTGGAAACTAGAAGGGTTTGAGGTGAAGACACACAGGGTGTTTCAACTCCTGCTGATCTGCTCTCTGACTCCCCAGTTCACACCCCAACCCCAGCATCTTTCACACCACTAACAGCTCTCAGCACCAGACCAGTGCTGTTCCAGGCTACACTCAGCACAGATTTCCACCAGTTTGGAAAACTGAAGGAATAAAAACTAACTACTAGCTGGAAGTTTTGCCTGACACCAGTAGGAAAGGAGTAGCTTGCTGGTTTGTGACAGCTGAGCTTTCCAACAGCACCCTGGGTGCTGGGGATGGAAGGAGAGAGGGTCTGTGTCTGCTCTGGAGGAGCCTCCTGCTCTGTACACAAGCAAAGCTGGGCGTGCTGATGGATTATAGCACCTCACACTCCACTGAAATTCTCAGCTAGGAGCACTCTAGTTATTTTTGCATCAGTAGCTGGTAATGCTAAGGCCTGTGTGAAACGGGAAGAAATGAGAAATTTCTTCTCTTTCAGCAACACAAAATTCTGTTTTCCTTGTAGAGCTACTCAGATTTTTCACTCCAAAAAATAAAAACAAATAAAACTCAGGAGATGATCTCTAGAAGTCCACCTAGTCCTATATGCTCAAAGTTCATCCTCCTGCACCTACCAGTATCTTTTCCTTCAGAGCTTAGCCTGCCTGGAGATGGGAAGAAGTGATCTGGTGGTTTGTTTTTTTTCATTCTGATGAGGCTAGCACTTCTCAAAGTTCACCTATGAATAATGTTGGCAGGCAGACGTGCATCTCACTGATTCAGAAGACACATTTGTGTCAAAATCCATCTCTCCTGCTTTTCACTGGAGTGCTTTGATATGCTGTGGTACTTCACAAGATTGGAATAAATGCATTTCATAGCTCTCAACTCCCCCAGCTCCCACCTTCCCTCTAACCACATTTCCAACCCTTTTTCTTTTCTTTTTGCAGAAATACCCGAGGCTTCTTTTGTTTTTCCTAACACAAGACTAGGGGTGATTTGAAGGCTTCTCTCTTGGACTTGTTTCCCCATCAGCACAGCAGCATCTCCCCTGCAGAAGAGCAGCTCCAGGGCCTTTCAGGTGCTGAGTTTCTTAGTGGAAGAGAGTGGTGCCAAGACAGTATTTTATTGCAATCATTATGCTTTTTCCCCCCTCTCAAATGTAAACATGTCACTTGGTTGCTCAGATTTAAGGCTCAGCTGGGTTTTGGGAAAGAAATTTATGTGTTTTCCCTTGTCTGTAAGGGACACCTTGGCTAAATTCGTGAATTATCACAGGATGTTCTGAGGCACTTGAAAAAAAATCCTGCAAATGAAAGACTAATCACCTTCAGGAATACCACTGAAATTGTGGCTCCAGCTGTTTTAACTTCCTACTCAGCCCTTTGGAGGAGTGATTAAAGCCAGAGTCTGAGTGATTTAGATGCAAAGCTTAAAGGTGCTCCCTCCCCCAGCTGCCACCAGACCAGACATTGATTTTTCTTGCAGCTCAAGCTGCACCACCATCCCTTAGCCACCCTGGTTCCCAGTCCTGATGAGATGGAATCCAGGCAGCAGAGGGTTTAGACTAAGTTGGCAATGCCTGGAATGTAGAGCTGTTTTCTTCCCTGGGAGAGAGGGGCAGAGAGCCAGGAGGTGCTGAAGGGAAAACCTGCTGCAGGTAAAACCTTCTGTGGAAAGCACTAACCCTGAACTGCTTGTCCTCATTCAACTAAACAGAGAAACCCTGCTGCTTTCAAACCCTGTGCAACAAGAGGAGACCTCCAGAAGGGATGAGTGTTGGGATCAAGTCACCCTTTAACCCTCAGGTGAGCAGCCACCAGTGTGGTTGTCCCAGTTATCTACACTTAAGGTGGCATTTCACACTGACTGCTTCAACTCCAGAATATCTGATGTTCATGACATAAGATTAGAGGAAGTTGAAGGCTACAAGTGAAAAAAAAATAAGATTTTTACTAGAATATTTTTTTTTCCTCATGTAAGGCCGAGCACAGAAATGCTATAAAAGATACATGAAAAGGGGACAAAGCTATTGATAGCAAAGTACAAAAGTTTTATTATGCTAACTGAACAGCATTATTCCTCAGACTTCTTTAAAACTGAACCAGTTCCATCTGGCTTCAAGAATTCTCCAATACTATGTTTCTGTATCATGCCAGGAAAGATTTGCTGTGCCCCTGGGATAGGAGCTGGACTCCTACAGATGTCATGTACTAAAGCAGAATAATGAGCATAATGGGACAAACAAGAGAGAGGAAAAAAACAGAGGCATTTTCCAACCCTTACTCTTTTTTTTTTTGTTCAACTAGATTTGAATTTTACTTAAATAAAAGTGTGGACTAGATCTTGCTTTGCCTTGGATTTCAATCACCTTGTGAGAGCAGAATGTCTGGGCTTCTCCTATTTGCTGCATTCATTCAGCATAAGGAGTAACAAGTACTTAGAAATCCCATGCATGACCCTGGGGGGTCTGGAGGTTGAAATACTAGATTAATGTTGCCAGTTCAAGCATTTCAAGTGATCATTCCAAGTGCTGAGTTCTTATTCAGCTTCAAGGGGATGGCTACTGGCTTGCCTCACCTACAGCCCCCCACTTAAACCTTCTGCCACTGAAGCTGCCTGGGGTTTTTTTTCCACTGGAATGCTGGAGATGAAAGAAATTAATCTGTGGTAGAGAACCTCTCTTTCAACATTAGGCATTCCCAGTCCATAGCTTCCTGCTCTCTCCATGGAAAAATAGCCCAGACAACTTCCACTCGAGTGTAGCCGTTGAGTAAAATTTCACAGCTTGCTACAAGTTTCACAGAATGACTCAAAGAGCTTATTATTTGCTTTTCAGATTTTTGGAGGTTTAAAAAAGAAATGTCTAGCAAGTCCTACAATCCCTCTAACAGAGCCCTGCTAGTTGTGTTCCACTCAGAGGCAAGTCTTGCTGTTTCTCTCCTCAGCTAGAAACCCACCACCTCCTCCATCTGAATTTAGATTTTCCTTCTGACAGAGCCACACGAGATGCTCTGGTCCCTGGATGGAGACACCTCCCTCCCTTGCACAGACCCCTCAGGATCAGAGCAGCCTTAATTTAGCACACGGTCCCCTGTCAAAACTAGCCTGAGAAAACACAGAAGGTTCATCCAGTTTTGAAATGAACTTCATTTTACTTTAGAGAGTGAAAGGAGGGAGGAAATCAGTCTGAAAAACACTGCTTAAGTCCAAGATGCTCCATAATGATTGGTTGCCATCTCTTGACAAAGATGGTCTGGTGCTTGTAACTTCCACTGAATTTCATTCCTATTGTAGCTGAACTTAGGGGGAAGTGAGAGGGGAAGGATATTAATATATCTTAGGGCTGTTTTTCAAGTGAGCCAGAACCAATGAGTGTTCTGAACACCTCATACTTCAATGAAATCCAATTTTCTGTCACAGGTTTTGCACCGAAGCAGGAACACACTTGGAAGTCAGAGCCTGGGATGCTAATTGGCATCTAGAAACTGCACAGAGGACAAATGCCTTCTGTGCCTCTGGTGCCTGCAAATGCACCCTTTGGTCTGCAGCAGGAGCAAGCAAGAGCCTTTGGGCCCAGGCTTTGTGCTCAGAGGGCTTTGCAGAGAATCCAAATTGCAGCTTAGAGCTCCCTGGGGAGGCTGAAGCAAACAGCTCCAGGAGGAATACCACACACCTTCATGCTTTTTGAGAAGGCAGGCATCTCTGCTGAGGCAACAGCTCATCAGGTCAGGCTCAGACTTCAGCCCAGATCAGCTCTGGCCAGCAGAGTTCTGCATTTAACCCCTGGAGGGGCTCTGCTCCAAGGGTGGATGGAGGGAGCCCACGTTGGTGGCTTACAAACTGGAAGTGTTTGGGATGGGGCAGCAGGCTGCAATCCTGGGACCAAATCTGTCCTGGCAAAGAGCATGATGAGCATAACAACAACCCTCTTAAAAGGCTGAAGGCAAATCCCAGCACTGAAGTTGGTTGGATGTCTGAATTCTTTGTGACTTAGCAGTCAACCACGAGGGCAGTGGCTCCTGGGGGACGTGTGGCAAATGTGCTGGGCTTGCAACACAGCAAACCTACAGCTACTGATTATTTCCTGGCTCTTCTGGGGCTGCAAGACCACAGTGGTAGCAGCAAGATGCTGCCACTCCTGCTTCTCCAAGCCAGCACCCTGAAAGCATTACTGGAAGACTCCCATTGTGGGCAGAGATCTCTGCCTCCTAAGCTGAAATACTGCACCAGCTTCAGCCAACTTAGATGTAGTTAAGTCCTCAGCTGGTGTCCAGAAGCAACATGCATTCTACCTCCTGCCCAATTTACCAGTATAAACATATTAGAGATACACTTTAAGCATGTCATAAACCACTCCTGGCTTAAATGTATGCAGTCTTAATAACACCACATTTAGAATCAACTCCCAAGTGAGATAAACACACTTACAATGTAAGGCTTCTGCTCTCCTGGAAACAAAATATCTTCTTTTGTCACTACTAAATAATGAGAACATTAGTACAAAACATCAGGCAGCATTTAATAGGACATAACCAGGGGATTTAGTAAAATGAATACATAATGGCCATTTTTTTTCCCCACCTTTCTTGGGAGAAGCCAGGCCCTAGCACAGCAGAGAGCAGCACATGGCCCTGGCTGTCACTGCTCCTTCCCCACCCCAGGAACAGCAACCATGGACAAGAACAAAAGCTTGTTTCTGAAACAGGGTCAGTGACCTGAATGCAGGAGCTGCTGGAGCTTGCAGCTTTGTTTTATTAATCACTTTTTCATGCATTTACTTGAGGATTAGCACAGGCTGCCAGCTTCATCAGCATTAATTTCGAGTACCTTGAGGTATTGAGGACAGAGCTGTCTGCTGCTCATATCATGTCAGCAGGTCTCCCCCCACCCCTCCCTGCTCAGGATTAAGAAAACCACTGCTCCAAAATGAATGCTCCAGAATCCCACAGCTCCAGAAACACACTGACAGCAGCACTTGCAGCTCACCTCGTGGCCAGAAGAGGCTGTGGCTGAGGTGCCAAGGTCGAGCAGCAAGCTCTGTACACTTGTACTGCTGCAGCCCTGTGTCCCCCCACCACCCCTAAAGAAAAACAGAGAAACCTCAACAAGAGAGCACAACTTCCTAAGAGCAGAGAGGCTCCCAAAGCTCATGGCTGGCAGCATCACTTCTTTAAACAGCAAGGTTAAAAGAAATACCTGGTGAAGATGAGAGATGTGGTCCCTAGGCTGTGGTGCAGGGGGGCTCAGCTCACTCCCCATCTCTTCCAAAGCAAGTCCAGCAGCTCTGAAGGGATTTTTGCTCCCAGTGGTACTTCCAATGGATTTTTTTCTGCCAGGGCAAAGGTTTCTCTGCTGCAGCAACCTGCATGGGCCCAAGAAACCACCTTGGGTGCAGAAGGCACCATGGGACAGCCTGCCTACAGCCTGAACTAGTCAGCTGCAGCTGACAACAGCAGCAATTAACACCTCCCTCGTTGAGCAATTAATGCCTCTCTGCTTCAGACTGTCACCTGGGCACAGATCTGCCAGGAGAGCTGAACATCTCTGCTCATCACCTAAATCCAAGGAGCCCCTGTCTCAGCAACCACCACCCACAAACATCTCCTCCTAGGTTAATCCAGGCAGCAGGTCAGACAGTAGCAAAAAGTCCACAGGAAAGCTCTGGCAGCACTGGAGCAGCTCAGCTGCCTGGGTAGTGTAAATAGTCTCATTCTGAATCACCTGTCTCCCCTTGGGCTTGTTGCCTGAGCCAGAATTATGGTCAGGTGTCTCCAAGCAGAAGTAGAAGGGACAATTTGGGCTCTGGGGGTGACTGAGCACCCACAGGGGTCTCTTTCTGCATGGCAGACCTGGAAGAACAACTGTACTCTTGTGTTTGTTTGTAGTACACTTAGTGTTTCCTCTGGGCTGCAATTATGAGATGAGAACAAATGAAATGGAGAGGTAGGTGCACCACCTGCACAGTAACATTGTCATCCTGCCATAAAACATTAGACAAATGTCTCTAGACACTCAGAGCAAGGAGGATGTAATTAAAAAGGAGCTATGGTTTGTCAAAACCAGGAGCTTATGGTTTGTCAAAACCAGGTTCCTTTAGATCTGAGCTGTGCTCGATCCAGAAGTCTTCTTGCCAGTGCTGAAAACCACAGTCCCACAGACACCAGAGCTTCACCTGGTGCATCCATGTAGCTGGGGATCTCCCACACCACTTGTGCTCCCCACCTGACCCCTCTGTGCTGCTCTGCCCAGCAGCTGTTGCTCCTCCAGCTCCTCTGGGTGGAAAGAGGTGCAAGAGAACCTAC
The DNA here is from genome assembly GCA_024611195.1 of Ceyx melanurus. NCBI lineage: Eukaryota > Metazoa > Chordata > Aves > Coraciiformes > Alcedinidae > Ceyx > Ceyx melanurus. The sequence goes on along the minus strand of JANHGL010012204.1, from coordinate 43,468 downwards.
CTGATCTCCTGCATTGATGGGCTGGAGGTGGCAGGAACAGCATGTGTGGCACAGCAGCTGGAAATAAAACCAAACCAACCGTGAGATAAAGCTGTGAACCAGGAGATACTGAGATATTTTCCCATGCTGGTGCACCCTGTGGGCTGCTTACACCCAGGGCCAGCACATCTGGGCTGCCTACCTCTTAGGAACTTCTAATGAGAGGGTGCTGTGCATTTCTACCTGCACTTAGTAGTTTTTGGCACGTCTCAGTCAGCAAAATGGCTTTCTGGAGTCACAATCCTGACTTCGTACTGGTGTCAGATGTGAGGGCAGCATTTACTGATTAAGTCTGGGACAAAAGCTCCCTTGACAGAATTATTCATGACCTATGGGAAGAGCAGGTTGGGCAGTGTTGGTCAGACTGTTCCCTAGCAGAAGGAGGCTGCTACTGGCATCACAACCTGGGAGATGCTCTGTTGACTTAGAGTGGTGACAGTGCCTGGTGCTCAGCAGCAAATAAAGTCTTCTCAGGGATGAGCTCCCTATTAATTGATTCTTTGAAGTCCTATCTGGGGAGGCTGCCATGAAATGCAGCAAGGGATGATTGCTCTCATGCCACCTCGTGTGACTCACCAGAGAGACAGGAGCACAGCAGCACAGAGAGGATAATCACTCTTTTGTGACCACGTTGCCTGGTTTCAGGTTGGTTAAGTGTCTAGTTCTTGCTCATTGTCTTCCATCTTATTTTGATGAGGGCCTTAAAACTTGCATGGCATGGAGAACTTTGTACCTCGATGGGAGCTTTCAGAATCCAGGCAGAGAGAAGCAGAAATGGCAGCAGCACAGGTTGCTCTGTGGAGTTTCTGTGTGGTGCTCTTGCCTCATTAATTGGGGAAGCACTCGGGTTTGCTGGAAATCTATACTAAATCAGTAAAGCAAGTGAGCTGAAACACAAACACACCAAAGCCACCCTCCCGCAGCACACAGCACTTGCTGCTCCAGGGAGGCAGAGCTGCTGAAGCCTCCAAGGCTCTGCTGTTTCACTGACAAGCATCTCACTGGACACTTACCAGGGGGGATTGCAGGTACAAAAGAGGGGCTGCTGTGGTGATATGGGGGTGCTGTGGGCAGAGGCAACACCACCCCCAGCCCGAGGTGTGTGCCAGCCCCTGCCGTGTGGTACCCTGCCTCTGGGATGCTTTCTTCTTGCTGGATTTTTAATTTTTTTATTTTTTTTTTTCTCCCCCCCACTCGTTCAAGTGGTTGAAATCTGAGGAAGGAAAAAGGGCAGCCTGTTTTGCTTTGCTGGCTCTATTCCTCTGGGATGCTGCTCCTTCAAGAGCACAGCTGCAGTGCTGTGAGGCAAACAAGCCCGCCCACCAGGGTTCCAGTTTGTTCTCTATGGGTGGCCAGCTTATATTCTCTCAAAAAAAAAAAAAACAACCCAGAAAGGCCCTGAACAATCACTAACAGGCATGTAGCACTTCCACACTCTCCACTTGCTCCTTCTGCATAACCACCAGAACTTCATTTTCCTCTCTCTTTGCCATATGAGTTTTTTAACCAGCTGCATATCATTCCCATCTTAGAAAACAACCTGGAAAATAAAGGATGCAAAGAGATTTTGCTTTTTTACTGCTGGATAAATACATACAGGTGTGATCCACAGGTTTAATCTCCTTGCTCCACCAAGTTGTACATCTCAAGTCTTTGCAGATTGGTTTCCATATTTCCTTTGACCAACAGATCACTGCAATTGGCACCTATTGATGAAGTCCATCCAGCTCCCTGCCCACTATTCCCCAGGGAAGGACAGTACTGAGTGCTAGGGAAGGACCTAATGGTCATAAGAAAGAGCAGACCTGTGAGTAATCCTCCCTACCCAGTTTCCTCACGTGGGGGTTGCCATTCACATGACTCTGCTTCCCATGGGCAGTCCACACAATATCACTTCTGAGCAAGAAAAGTAGAGCTCTGAAAGAAAAACGTTCAGGGTTATTGAATCCAGAGTTGTGGGGGGGGTGTTTATCCTCCTTTTCACAACCAGCTCAGCTAGCAGCAGGTTTAGGTTTATTAGCTAGAGCATCACAGGTCAGATGTGCTGGGTGGCAATGAGGGGATGTTGCAGTGGGCATCACAAGTCACTCAGCTCTGCCTTGCTCTCTGACAATCCAGTTTCCCCACTTCTAAAAGGCAGGAGGGATACCTGGCAAGCTCTGGGGTAGTTAATATTTGCCAGCTGTTGAAATGCTCAGACACATTTCACCCCCAGGTGTTTAGAGCCACCATACTAGGAAACACATTACAGTTCTTCCTGTGAACTTGTGCTTCTTTCCCTTCCCATTTTTGCACAGTTCCAAGCCAACGATTAACTTTCCATCAGCAGAATGAGGGCTATAAAGGACCAGGGATACTTGCTAGGCATGCTCCTGAAGTAAGTGTGGGCTGAGCTGCCTTCTGTGCCTCTCCAGTGCTGATGCCCAGTGGGAGGGCAGAGACCATCCTGATAAAGCAGCACCCAGGGCAGGCCACATAGGAACAGATCCAGGCAGGTCTGGAAAGCCTCTGGAGACTCCACAGCCTCTCTGGGCAGCCTGTGCCAGGCTCTGCCACTCTCACAGTGAAGTTTTCCCTCATGTTGAGGTGTCCCTCAAGCCCAGCAAGAACAAAGAGCTTCAGGTGCAGAACAACCTCCCCAAAGCAAACCAGAAAACCAACCAGGAGGGTCCCTAGGTGGTGGTGACCATGGCTGGGAGCTGGGGGAAGCCTCTGGGGGCAGCAGGGCATTGAGTTGATGCTCTGTCAGGGCAGGGAGGGGGACTGGGGGTGTCTGCAGTGCACAGGCAGCAACCACCTGGTGTGTGCTCTCTGTGGATACTGACCACACTGGTCCTGGCAGCTTCTGGGATGGAGAGGAACGTGGAGAGGATGACACAGGCTGTGTGCTGGCCATGTACCATGGCTTGGGGACCAGCTGATGTCAGCTTCCAGCAGTTCCTAAACACCCAGAGAGTGTGGTTACACAGAGCTCAGTGCTTCTGCATTTCTGTTCTTCCACCAGTGCTCAGCTTCTGGCTACAAGGGGTGGCACTCAAAGCAAAACTGCTCCCAGGAGCAACTGCTGGCAGGTGAGGATAAGGATGGCAGGATCAGCTTCTTAACAGCCTTGCTGGAGACTGGAAGCAGCCTAAAGAGAAGCCTAATTGAGATGCCTCTGTATGCAGCCTTTTTTATTACACCCACAAACCACCCACAACCTCCAAATTGCTATTCTTCAGAAAACACCCTGCAGCATTTTCTGGTTGCCCATGTACAGCAGTGCTGTAGGGTTTAGCTGCTGGATTTGTGCATGCACATGCACAAATAACTAATGGAGGACTTGATCAGACAGCAGGGGCTTTTCTCAAATGCCACTTTTTTCCTATTGAAGGAAATCTATTCCGTTATCCTGCTAGCATGGAATAAGCAAACCAGAGCTTTGCCTTCCAAGCTTGTTTTTTCCCCCACCCTTCCTCCCCTTGGAGTCTTGCAAAGGAGAAATGAAGCTTGTAGGCTGCAGCAGCCCACAGGAGCTTGGAGGAAAGTGTCAGAAACCCACAAACCCTCACTGGTAATTGGGCACTGGGTTGCTGGAGGCACTTTGGAGAGCCAGGCTGTCATTCCCAAGCAGCCAGGGGCTCCACAGGTGCTGGAGCCTGACACTGTAGCAGAGGGAGGAAGGCACCATGGTGCTGAGAGCTGTTGGCTCTCAAGCCTGGGAGATCAAATCCCTCTCCCTGCATGTCTGTGCCCCAATCCTCTGCCCCTCTGCAGCCAGCACAGGGAGCAGTGGATGTGTCACCTCCATGTTTTCCTTGTAAGACCTGCACACTGTGATCCCAGTCCCCAGCTTGGCACTGCTGCCCAGATTGTCCTGTTGCTGTAGCTCTCAAAGGAGGAGACTGAAGGAAAACGACATGTCCAGGCTGCTCTGTGAATTTCTGTTTTGCTTCTTGGGCAACTGGGCTTTTGTTTGAATTGCAATCTCCATTTGAGGCACAGGAGGGAAGAAGAGTGAGGGGGAAAAAAACCCCAACAAGCTCGTTTTCTACCCTTTCTTGCTATCAAGCTGCTGTAATCATAAATAAAAGGGAAAATAAAACCCCTGCTCCTATAACAGCTCCTAGCTTTTAAACATACATTAGAAATATTTCTGTATTCTCACCTTCCTATTCATTTCAGACCTTCCTCAGACCCGTGATGCCTTTACATCCAGAAACTGCAGCACATGAAAGCATCAGAGACAGGGAAATATTGCTGGTCCTTTTTCCAGGCAGAGCACACCTCCCACCAGCCTTGCCCCCTCTCACTGCCTTCTTCAGCAAGTCATTCTTTGCAGGAAACCCTCCCCTCTCTTACATTCCCCCTGTCCAGAGCTGTCATTCCAAGCCATCAACACTGGCCCCCAATCCATCTGCAAGGCCACATGTGAGAACAACACCTCCTTGGTGTGATGCCCACCCACCTCTGACACATGAGCCCTCACACTGAGCCTCTGCTGCCTGCTGCTCCCCCAGAATCCCTGCCATCAGATCTGAAATAGGAACCACTTCATTCCTACACCACCCTGCTGCTGCAAGGCACAGGGAGCCAGCTGCCCCCCAGCTTAGCTGCTGGTTTAGCTGCCCCTATATTAGATTATTCAGTGGGCAAAAGTGTGTTTCAGTGACTGGGAATTGGTTTATGCCATGTTAAAAATCACTTAGAGTTATAACTACCCATTTATTAGCCTTCCCAGCAAAGGAACCCAACAGCATTGTGCTCTCTAATGCCAACTCACCAAAACAAAAGCACAAGAGCTTCCTTAGCTGAAGTTCTCTCTGAAATAAAGCACCTTCCAAGGCTGCCTGCTTGTTCCCAGCTCTGCCAAGATCCACTCCTGCTAGCCCTGTGGCAAAAAATCCTGGCCATCCTCCCATGGAGAGTCTTCCCAGTGCAACTCTCTCCTAGGTCTAGAACTCAGTTTCTTGCCTTGCTGATGGTTCCATGAGACCAGCCACAAGAAACCAACAAAGTGGGGACTGTTTGGAAAGGCAGCGTGCTCTCCTAGCAACCAAAGTTGGAAAAGAATGGAATCATTCCTCAAATAATGCCATCAAAGATTAGATGATGCTCTTGTCGGGTTGTTATGGCAACTGAAATCAGCTTGGATGCAGCTATCTGGTGTTTCCAACAAATCACCTAATTGTATGCAAAGTTACCTTCCCAATTAATCCCATTCAGTGTTCTCCCCTCATTCATGCTCACTCCAGGGAAAAATCACCAAAGCAGCACTCCCAGGAGGTGAAGATACCTGACCCAAGTGAGGGGGACCCCAAGAAAGCCCCCCTGGGGAGGGCTCACCACGGGCAGATGCTGAAGCCTCCTCCACACTGCCAGAATCCAGCACCCTCTCACCAACTTACCCAAACAGGGTCCAGTTTCTCCAAATCTTGCCTTGCTTCCAAACTCCCAATTCTTATCACTAGACACACTTAAAAAAATTAAATTTCCCATGTCTTTTGATTCTTCCCATTGGAGACCAACTAAAAACTCTAATTTCCACAGAGTGCCATCCTGAAATCAGCCCATCTCCTCTAACAGCCCCTGTGGGCTTATGGGGGGAGCTAATTGTTTTCTGGATCAGGGTTTTACTCCGATTCCAAAAGTGATTCCAAAAGACACAATATTTAAACTGATAACCTCCATTAAACTTCAAGGGTTTGTGCATCTTCTGAAGTCCCTCTTTCCCACCTTCCCCATCTGTGCTGCACACTGGGGATGGTGAGAACTGCCTTGGTCTAGCACTGCACCAGAGCTGGGGGTAGGAGGGTGTAAACCACCCTGGGGGGACACCAAAAGATGAATTTCTGTTTTGCAGCCAAGAAAACATCAGAATCAGACAGTAATTTTATTTGCTTGTGTAGAAACACTAAAGTGAATTAAAAAAAAAAAAGGGAAAAAGCCACTTTTTGTGGCTCCTTAGAGCTCCCAAACTTCATTTGAAAGTCCAAAATCTCTGAGAGCTGGCTAATAACCCTGGTGGTGATACCTAAAGGGTTGGAGAAGTTTAGTACAAAACCATCTCGTGCTAGTTGCTTACCCCTTTGAGGCTTTTTGTGTGGCTTCATCTGAGTGACTTATGCCAGCAGTACAAGGCAGGATCTTTTATAAAGCTCATAGAAATGATGCATTCAGCAAGTGTTTGGTGTTCTGGTTGATAAATGTTAATTGCATGCAAAATGGCATTCAGCATCTCATCAGACATCTCCCTTGCAAGGTTGCTGTTGCCATTCAAGCAGGGAGACCATTTATTTGGCCATTTCCCAGCTAAGCTCAGGAGCATTTCAAGAGGAAGGTGCCATTTGTCCACTCCTGATAGAAATTAATAAAAGCTGCAGATCTAGTCAGCTGCCTGAAGAAAAAGGGAAAGCAGGGAAGGTTCTTTCCAATCCAAATCCCCTTGCCAACTCCCTCTGCAGCAGCTAGGAATTATTTTCTCTCTTCCCAAGCCCCAGTTTTCCCCCCCTCAAGCTCTAATGCTAATTATACCTGCTTCACTGGGGTTTTGTAACAAACAGCCTGCCTGTGCAAACCACTTTGATGCAAGCAAGTGCCAAGTTGCAGTAATAAACATATGGTGAATGACATTTTGTCTGGGTTTAGGCACTGGAAGAGTTTATTTAAATCAGATTTGGAAGCCAATAGCGAGTCAGGGATGTTGCTCAATCAACACACAAACACTTGCACTCCTTGCTCTAAATACCCCAAAAGCCTGGCTCTGCTCCAGGCATTAGGCAGATAGTGTGCTTGGAATTGGATGCCCTTAGCTTTGGGGTTTTTTTTCCTGCCTGTGTGCAGGTTTCAGGGGAGAGGGGATGGTGAGGAAGTGGTGGCACCAGCCAGGGTGACATTCCAGAGCCCACAAGCCAAAGGAACCTCACACAGGGACCATTTGACAGGCAAAGAGCACCTGGAGAGGAAGATGGAGAGGATCAAGATCCAAAAGCAGGCAGAGGTGGAAGCTTTTGGAACTTTTTTTCCCCAGGAACCAGGCTGCTCTGGCCAGAAACACCCTGAAATAAACCCATCCCTGGGGATCTGGAATGCAGAACTCCAGCTCACTGTACAGATTATATCCATGCACCTAAAGACTTGATCTTAGGAAGCAGCCACTGACTTGGACAACTCCCAGCCTTAAATTATTTCCAATTACCTATTTGTCCAAGCAGGAGGAGGAGGAGGAAGGGAGAGTGAATCCTGGCACAACCCTGCAGTGACCCTGTGCAAAACACAGAGCTTTTCAGCAGCACAGAGAGCTCAAGCCCAAAACTCTTTGTTTTTTTTCATTGCAAACCTCCTCAGAGGTGAACCAGTTTGCTCTGGAAATGGATTTTTCTCATCTGCAAATTCCTTGAGCCAGGCTGACCTTGTGGCTGAGATCTCCTCCCACAGGGTCAGGAGCCCCCTGCCCAGTAGGGAGATCTGCAGCTCCACTCCTTCCACCCCTTATTTTCCTCTCTGGCACCACACAGGAGGATGATGATGAGGTTTAGAGCTTTGAGCAGCAAGCTGAGTAACCTTTTGTCCTCATCCCTGAGGAGCTGAGGCAGATCCCAGCACCAGACACAGCAAAGACATGCCCAATACTCACCACCAAACTCTATTTTCACAAGCTTTTCAACTCCGTGGGATGCTTTGTTGGCCAGCAGCAGCAGCTCAACAGGTGTTCTCAGGATACCTGGCTGCCTCAACATTTACAGGTTTTGTTTTTCCTTCCTTTCCTCTGGCAAAATGGTGACAGGTGACAGCAATTCTCCAAAACAACACTGGGTTTTACCTGTGTGGAGAAGGTCACTGACATTCCTGCTTCTATTTTTCTGTTGGGCAAACACACTCATCTGCAGCATCTCTGCTTGGAAACTGCTTGAAGGATTTCTCTCACGTGGGAATTTGGTGATCAGGTCTGTGGTCAGTGGCTACCAACTGTGCTTACCTTCTATGATGGGATCTGAGGGGACAGACACCTGAAGATCTCATGAGTTCACAGGTTTGCCAGACTCAGTGCTGCTCATCAGAAGTCCACAGGAATTTCCACATCTTCTCAGCACCCTCACGTATCCCCTGGGCCACAGAGTGTTCTGTTACCTGCCACCTCATTGAAAAAAAACCATTATTTTGAGTGTTTCTTGGCTGTTTGCTTTTCCATATCCCTTATTTTAGGTAGTTTTGGGGATTAAAAGCCACGGTGCTCAGTAGGGTCTTGATTTTTCCCAGGTATTGCCTCTTCCCTTTCCAGGCTTTACCCTTTCAGCACCCTGCACAGGAAAATCCTGATGCTTTCCTCTGGGGCCTCCCTTCTGTGGAATGCCTTCCAACTGGAATCATCCCAAAGCACAGAGCAGGCAGTCCCACCCAAGATGTGCAGCAGCATCCCAGCTGAATAACCTCTCTGTGTGCAGATGGCTGAGAGGGAAAAAAAATCAAAGCCAAACAACAAGAAAAGCAGCAAAATAAATGACTGTGGAATATAAACACATCCATAAACGACAGGGATCATTTTAATTCTTAAATTAACACTTCAGAGCTGATCTCTTTCTGCATTAGGGACATTATTTTATTATCCATATGATTTTTGCTGCTTTACAGCAGGTACCTGTTCTATTTCCCCAGCAGAAAAGGGAAAAATTGGTTGACTATTGATAAGAAACTAGCTTTCCAATGCCAGCTAATTCACTTAAGATGCTCCACCAATGGGGTAGGATCAGCTGAGCAAGGGATTTCCAGTTCTACACAATTATGGTGCTGGCAGCTCACACTGTTTGCAGCAGAGCTTTTTTTTTTTCTTCTCTATTTCCCCCCCCCCTCCCCTCACTCAATTTAGCTAAATCCTGAGTTTCTTTGTATGCTCATAAGAATATAAATTTGCAGGTTTCAGGGCATCTCTGCCCTGCCCAGCAGCATCTCTCTGCCCTGCCCTGCCCAGCAGCCACCACCAGCCTCAAAAAACTTCATTTTCTCCCCATGGCACGAGGGCAGATGTCCCCCCAAAAGCCTGGCAGTGACACCCCTGACACCAGCTCACCTCAGTGGTGGAAAGCACCATCATCAGCCAAACCCTGAGCCAGCCAGGCCCCAACAAACCACCAGCACCAAGTTGCCATCTCCCTGGCAACACACTGGTGGGCTTGGGACAGATTTATAGTGATGATGGGACTTTTTAATCTATTTCTTTCTCTTCACTTGTCTCCTCAGTTGTGAGTCCAAACAGCTCTGGGTTGTAATTAGCAGCACACCACTTACAAAAGAGCAGAGCAAAGCAGAACACAGTGGGTAGGGAAACACAAGGGGGATTAAATACCAACAGAAATCATTCCGAGGGTGTAGGACTGGGAACAATTTTCTTTCTTTCACATTTCACTCAGTATTTAAAAAGCACAACCACCTCCAAGCTCCAAAAGACACCTCCTCACCTCCATTGTGAAATGAAAACCAGGGGGATAGGTGGTTCCCAGCCTCCAGCCTCCACCAAACTCCTCTCTGCCCCCTTGGATGCACCTCCAAGGGAGGGCAGAAACCCTAAGTTTTGCAGCATCATGTGTCTCACTTCTTGCCCTTTCTTCTTCCTCAGACCTCAAAAGGGAGCTAGTTGTCTTTTTTTTTTTTTTTTTTTAGGGAACTTTGGTTTTGGAGGGTTTCAGCTGCTCTGAAAGGTTGGGAAGCTCTGGGAGTTGAGCAGTTGTGACCTCTGATGTGTTCCCTTCTCCTGCTGCCAGGCTGAGGGGAACTCCCCCTTCACAGCCTCTCCCTCTGTGCACCCAGTGCTGGCTCATCCCACAGCTGCAGAGATGTGTGTGGAGCACCCACTGAGCTGCCTCCCCAGCTCCCAAACCCCATGGCAGCCTTTTATCTGTGGGTTCTGGGTGAGCCCCACGCTGAACCCAGTTGTGAGGGAGCCCAGAAGCTGCCTGCACTGAGGGGAGGGGTCTCATTGACCAGCCCAGAATAAAATGCTTTTCTATCTTTGGGATTTAAAGCATTAGGAACAAAAGATCCTGGACCAAAGTCTCCTTGGGAGTGCTGGAGGGGCGGAGTGGGTGTGTGGTCCTCATCCAGCACAACCCAGCCCAAAGCAGAGCTGGGCAAGCCCAAGGCTGCTGCAGGGAGCTGGGGGCATCCCAGCTTCATGGGGACCTTGGAGTGTGAACCTCCAGCCTCTGCTCAGCAGGACACTACCTGAGCCAGACAGAGGAACAGCAAGTGCTGCAGCTTCACATCCATCACTGCACCTCCCACCACAGCTCTCCCTGAAAGGCAAAGGTCTGGCAACCAGAGGTTTCCTTGGCCTGCAACACTCCTGTGCTGGCCTCACTAATAGATTCATACACTAAGCCCAGGAGGCTGGCTGGGGCTGCTGCATGTAATTACAAGACAGATAATTGTATCAGGTGTAATCTCACCCTCCCTCTGTTCAGCCCAGTGCAGATAAGCATTGCTACAGCCCTGCTCTAAGTCAGAGGGAACCCAGACAAGTCAAAATGCTGCCAATCCCTCCAGAATTGCAGAGTAGGGTCACCTAGATCAGGTCACACAGGGCCCAGCTGCAGCACAGGGTCCCAGAGCCAGCTGGGGGGTGCTGGGGAGCACCCCAGGGTGCTGTGAAGATGCCAATCAGCAACCTGCAGTTAACACTGCCCCTGGTTCAACGAGCTCACCCAGCAGCACAACCCTTTCCTCTTCTGGTGAGCCCCCCAAGGGCAGGTTTCTAATGTGGGCAGGGACCCTGTGTGCACCCCAGTGTTCAACTCCCCTCTGCCCAACTCTCCAGCCTGTCCAGGTCACACTGGATGGCAGCACAACCACTCCTCCCAGTGGAGCATCACCAGCAAACTGGCTGAGGGCCACCTGATGAAGATGTTGAACAAGACTGGATCCAGTCCAGGCTGCAGCAGCAGCCTGTCTGTAACTGGGCAAGCCCACTGTGCAAGAGCTGTCCCAAAGGGATTAGTACCTGAGCCAATTACAAACCCCCAGGGTTTCATTCCAACAGCATGCAAATGCTCACATCATGAGCACAACTTAATTTCCAGTGCTCAGCAGAACAGATATGGAGAATTATTTTTTTTTGCACCTCAGCTGTGGTGCAGAGAGAAATGATGTGGTTAGTCTTTTGAAAATATTGCTAGAGCCTTGTTCCCAGCTGATCTCTTTCAAATAATCCCTATTTCAGGGACTTTTAGCCTTCATCTTGATAAGAAAAAACAAAAGAAGGGATTTTTTGGTAAAAAAACCCAAACAAAACAGTTTTCTGCTATTAAAATCCTCTTTTCTCCCATTCCTCTCTCCTTCCCCAGCCTTGGCCTTTCACTGCCCTTGTGAACAGGCAATACCCAAGACCTCTCCAGCACATGTGATCATCCCACAGGAGACTGGAAACATTTCTGAGCCAGGAAATAATGACAGTTATTCCATTAGATACAAAGGCTTTCCTCCACCAGCCTCACTACAAAAAAAAAAAAGCATTACACAGTTAATAATATTACCTAAAACTCCTTACCAGCTCTAAATGGCCCAGATATCCTTTTGTCCTGCTGCTCCAGCCTGTATCACTCTCTCCTCCTAAGAACACTTTGGCAAGGTGTGCTGAACCATGCAGAATATTTTCACCACCATAAATGTGCTCCCAGCATCCTGATGGAAATTCCAGGGGCTGCCTGGGAGCCCTGCCAGGCTCCTGCAGGTCCAGGTTTGCTGTAAATATGGGCACAGGGTGCTCTGAGCAGGTGAGACCCTCCCTGGGTGCTGGTCTCTGATGAAGCTGTGAGGAGCTGGGAGTCATTTTGACACACTAAATACAAAGGTTAAGGAGCTGGGAATCATTTTGACACACTAAATACAAAGGTGAAGGAGCTGGGAGTCATTTTGACACACTAAATACAAATGTTAAGAAGCTGGGTTAACTGTGCTCGAAAACAACAATAAAAGCACAATCCATAGGAAGAGGAAAAAGAAAGTATTTCCACGTATAGTTTGACCTAATTCTTCATACTCTTGGCTGGGCACAGGAGCAAAGATGCCAAAGACCAGCCCAGCAAGAATTCCCAGGCAGTGCAGCAGAGACTTGAGCTCTGTAACTACTGCACACACACCTTGATTTTAACAGCATCTTGACCTTCACAGGCAGACTGGCTTCATACAGATCTCATGGCACACACCTAAACTGGCTGTGGAAGACCCCCACAGAGGTACCTGGCCACAAAGGTGCCCTCCCTGGAGTTTTCTACACTGATGGTTTAAGAGAAAAGACCATTTCAGAGCTGCCAGCACTGTGGGATGGGCGGGAGGAAGCTGGGTGAACCAAAACCAGGCTCCCAGGCATCATTGCCACTGCCAGGCTGGTGCCCCAGGGCATGGGGCAGGAGCTGAGCTCACCAGCCCCACGGGCACAGCTGGGGCAGCCCTAGGGGGGACACCAGGAGCATCTCCCACTGATGACAGCAGACCCCCAACCCCCCAGTCCCTCTTTGCCCATCTCACTCCCCCCCTCCAGGAGGTGTTTGCCCTGACTCAGGAGCATCTCCCGGCCCAGGCTCTGCCAGCTCAGAGCTGCTTCCCCAGCGGCAGAGCCCTCCCCGAGCTCCCCCCGGCAGCAGGGCTGGGAATCCCCGCAGCATCCCCGCAGCCTGCCTGAGTCACCGGGCTGCTGCAGCCGGGAGGTTATTTCTGGCTGGCACTTTGTGGCCGGAGGGAAGCACTGCAGTGTCAGCACCCAGCTGTGCTTTGAAGAGGTGCCTGGTTTGGCAAGGCTCGCAAATGCATTTCCATGTGAAAGAACTCGCTGTGAATCACTCCTCGTAGGGGGGATAAAAAAAAAAGCTGTCGAGGTGAAACGGCCAAGAGAAACTCTTCGCTGGGAGAGGGCAAAGGCAAAACTAACTGTTATGATTTGGTTTTTCACCACTGGAACTAAAATAGCCATGCAAAGATGGAAAAGACCAGGGACTTGTGACACCAGCAGCATTTCTTACCTGGCTACATTTCTATCTGCTGCCTCCGAGGAAACTTTTCACCACCCAGAGCTTCCAACATCAACGGGTGGGATCCTCCCTTCATCTGCCTCCTTCTCACCTCCACTTCCATGGACAGATTCCTGACATCCAGAACTTGTTTGCCACACAGCTCTGCAGCAAACAGCACCTCTCACACTCCATTCTCTCAGTGGTCCCTCCAAGATTTACCTTAAATTTACCATCTGGTTATGCTCCTTAGGGTTGCTCCTTATTTATATATCCTTCTGTACTGCTAGATATTCTCCAAGGATATTTTCAAATCCAGCAGCCACTCAGAGAGCTGGTAAAGAGCTTTGCTATTTGGCGAGTAAGCAAAACTGGTATTTTTAGTTGCAACTGAAGGAGACTATTGCATTTTCCTGGAATAAATGCATTAAACTCTGAAATCACTTGTCTCAATTCCTGTAGTTCTCGTTTCCACACCTTAGATCTACTTCCCAGCTTTCCTTCCACGGTCCTTTTTACCAACACAACTCCTTTAAATCTCTCCCTTATCCTCATCGCATCATTTCCCACTTATTTATACTTTGCTTTTCATAGTCAAGTGTCTGGAAAAAGTTTTCTGCTGGTGCTCTGGTCCATGCCTGCAAGATTTCCTCATTTTTTTCCCCTAAACATCAGCTCTGCAACCTTGTTTAAGCTCAGCCAGAGTGTCAGCTTCATAATCCCTTCAGAGTGTGGCAGAAGGATGCAGTCCAAGTGCAGAGCTAATTAAACATGCACTGAAACCATTAAAGCACCAAGTGACAGATAAACAAATTACCTTCTCCTTGGGCAAGCTCCTCCTCAGGTTTCTCCGAGGTACAGGATCTCTCCTTGATTAGATATAGCACTAAACAGTATTTCAGTCTTCCAGGCTGGTGAGGAGCTCATTTTTCTCTTACCTTCTTGGATCTGTATCTTAGCTCTGCAATTGCAAAGCACCTCTGCTGCTTCTGTTCTCTGAAGGTGGCTCCCATCTCTTGGACTTAGAGGCCAAAAGTGTCTTCACTTGTCTTGAATTACTGGTAATGGTATAAAGAGGAAAGCAGGGCAGGTAATTTGACTTTTCCCCACCTCTACTCACCACTGGTGAGACACACCTGAGGTAGAGTGTGTCCAGGTCTGGGCTCCCCAGCAAAAGACAGACATGGACTTAATGGAGTGAGTTCAGCAAAGGACCAGGAAGATGTTTAAGGGACTGGAACATCTAACCTGTGAGGAGAAATGGAGAGAACTGGCACTGCTCAGCCTGGAGAAAAGGTCAATAAATGCTTGATGAGGGGAGTAAAATCTGCTCCAGCTGACCCTGCATGGAGGAGTCAACCTCAGCAGTGTCTGCTGGCCTCAGTGAGCCTTGATTCTGTGAGCACACAGGCTCCTCTGGCCCAAAACACTGTGAAATTAGCCCAAGTCAGTGATGATCTGCTTATTTAAACCAGAAGGGATTACCAAACACCAGAGAAATGGGCTGTCTGGGGGATGTAGTAGCTAAAGGACAAAACAAGCACCTCTTCCTCCAGTCCTGCTGCTGTCAGAATTCTAGCTGGGTGCCCAGACCAAAACCTCCAGCAACAGAACAGGCAAATCCCCACCCAAATGGGAGAGGGGGGGTCTCTGTGAACCCAGTGCTGCCTATCAAGCTGAACCTGCCCTCAGATTACTTACAAAATAAGGAAAAAAAAAATAAAATCCTCATAAAACATCCATTTTAGAATGCTTACCAGGCTTGAGAATGCAAAGCAGAATCCTCCAAAAAGCACCTAAGAAAGAGATCTGCCAACTGTGCTCCAAATGGTTACTGGGGGTTTTTAACATTTGAAGGAGCTGATTCTCACATCCCTCTCTTTGTGAAAGAAGTGGGAAGATTCATGGATCTGAATAATCTGAGCATCAGTAACTTGAAAAAAGAAGGGATTTCTAAGGACTGAAACTGTAAATTCAGTTTGAACCTAGAGAACATCCCTAAAGTTTCAGTTTTTCACTCTGAACTGCAATGTTTCACTCAAATCCAGAGGCCAGAGGTCTGTGCTAACAAGTTGCACCTTTCAGTGTCTTCTTAGCCCAGCTTTTCAACCTCAGTTTCACTGTCTGGGTTCTCAGGAGAAAGCCAAATGATACCCAAACTCCTCTAGAGGCTCCAGACGATTCCCTGGCAAGAAAAAAGGGTGTCAAGGAAAATGCTGAAAGAATTTATATCCCTGCCTGAGAGTTGGCAGCTCAGGCACAAGCTTCAGCAGGGTTAAACCTGCTGCCATTTTGGGGGAAAATGGACAAAATCTGGATAGAAAATAGAGTTAACCCTGATGGAGGCACCATCAAAAGAAAGAAACCTGAACTAGGAGACATGGCACATCACTGAGTGAAGCCATGAAATCCAGAACTCAGCCTTCAGTGGCACTGGGGTTGTTTTTCATCTTCTGCAGCAGGAAAAAAACAAGGGCAGCTGGAAAAGATGGGATGGGATGCCCTGGAAAGGGGTAAACTTGGGAAATACTTTTTTTTTTTCTCTTTTAGAAACATTTAAGCCTGAGTTAGTCCAGAACCTGCCCCATGCTAGGACAGCTCCAGAAGAGCCAGCCCATCTTACCTGTGTGCACCTCTTACCTGTTTTGCAGCTCAGGACATTTGCACTTCTTCTAAGACAGAAAAAGTTCAAAAATCACCTTAGTGAGCAGGCAGACTGTGGATGTTTCCCAGTGCATTACTCAGCCTGGGCTAGCTCACCTCTGAGCTCTTCAGCAATTACAAGAGGCAAACCCACCAGTGATTTGCAGGGTGGATCTGTGGGGTTAAGTGGAGATGTCTACACCACGCTGTCACCACTGAGAAGAAAAACCCCTTTTCTTACCCTTAAATTGGTTTGGGCAACTGCCAGGGCCTGACTTAAATGCAAGCAGACAGCCCAGGCTGCACTGCCCAGAGGTGTTGCTCACACAAAGCCCCTGCTGAGCTCCAGCTCAGACATCCCCACGAGAAAAGAACTCACCTGAGGTGACCTGGAGCTGTTCAGCCAGCACGCACACGGGGCCGAGCAGGGGAAGTGGTCACGCAAACTCTCACCAGCACTGTCTGCAGGGACCAGGGGAACAGTCAGACTCTGCACATCTCTGCCCTGTATTTCTGTGTGAGCCCAAATCAACTTTCCACCTAGAATCCCTCCAGCTGTGTGGGAGAGAGGGTAGATTGCGTGGGAGAGAGGGTAGATTGGATGAACGTGCTGCGTGTTCTGTGCTACCGAACCAATCCCAGTCTGGCTTGTCATGAACTCTCACTCATCCAGTTTTGCTGCCAGTTGTGTTTTTCCCAAAATAACAAGAACTAAAGTGGGGGAAAAAATGCAGAAAACAGGTAGTGAGCCAGAGTTTACTAATGCTGCCTGGAAACAGGACCTGAGCAATACCTTGCAGCACCCGGCATCCTCCGTCAGCTCCTGGTGGAAGGACGCTGAGCACAGTCGGGGAGGACAGGAGCCCAGCACAAAGCTCTGACAGTTCCCCTCTGCCTGAAGGGTTTGAAATCTGAAATGGAACTTTTTTTTTTTTGTTTCCTTAAAGGAACGTTGTCACTGCAACTAAACTGACCTTTGCACACTCCAGAGGAGGAGAAGCACACGGAGGGCACAGGCTTTCTTCCACGCTCCCTACCTCTTGCTGACACCTCAGCTGCCTAACTGGAACTGGGGAGCACATCCAGCAGCCTGAAACAATGCAGGTGATGAATATTTCTTAGCAGAGGACTGACCTTGAGTTGGGAAAGGAGCCTCTCTTCTCCCCCAGGGAGGGAAGGGAGCAGCAAGCGCGCGCAAGCGAGCACCCCGGGCGAGAGAAAGGGAAGGGCGCCGAAGTTCATGCACATTTTTATTGAGTAGTAATATAAAATGCTTCTTTCATTGTTACAAGTGCATGCTTTGATTGCCAACATTTCAAAGTCAAATTACAAAGGCAAGGCTGTAGGCTGTAGTGAATTACTTGGGCACTTATACAATTGTTTAAAAAATATCAATGGACTGTTTTGTTTTGTTTTTTTTCTCTCTTTTTTTTTTTTTTCAGAATGAACCAGTTGGAAACCCGTAACTGATATACAAAGGGAAAAAAAGTGAAAAAATTACACATTTTGTGGCACGTGACAGAACAGAACAAAATGACTAAACCATTATGACATTAACAGTTATCATGCATTTAGAATTCCACGTGTAACTACAAACTTAGTTAAATCTCACAAGGTTTGCTAAACATGCTACCTCATCTACATGTGCACTGACAAGCCTATGTTAAAAACTTTTAAGAATACTCTCCCCCTTAGATTTGTCAAAGCTTTTTTGTTGGTTTTTTTTTTTTTTGATTACAAAATTTCAAAGGCATTAAGCATTTTTTTTTGTGGTTTTTTTTTTCTTTTAGAGAATATAAAGTACGCCAGGATAACATACATTTCCAGTATAAGTCAGACCACTAAGCGCATTACAGTCCCATACAGGCCTATACAGCCATTTTTATTGTGGTTTTTTTTCCCTTAAAAAACATGCATAGGCAGATTTTTACAGAATATAGATGCTTTTCACTGCACTTAATATGGTGTCTTGTTCACTATACTTAAAAATGCACCACTCATAAATATTTAAATTCAGCAAGCCACAACCAAGACTTGATTTACCAAAAAAAAAATAAACCCCAAACCAAACCCCCCTAAATATAAACAGCAAAAAAAAAAAAAAAAAAAAGATAAATGTTCTTATTCCAGTTTGTTTTTTGGTTTTTTTTTTTAAACAAAGAAAAGGAGAATTGCTGCCAAATTAGTAGGATAAGTGTTGAAAAGGGCTTTGAAGCACACTAAAGAAACCTGAGGTAAGCATAATCTGTACAAAATTAAACTGACGCTCGCTCGCTCTCACGCTCTCTCTTTCTCTCTTTTTTTTTTTTTTTTGGCATTTTAAACAAATTTCCAACTTTTTTTTTTGTTGTTTTTCTATTTTTTTCTCCCCGCCCTCCCCCCCCTTATATTTTTAAAGGCTGCCTAATTTATTTCCTAGCCGTTGTCTGACAAGAGTAGCAAAACATTATCAATAAATAGTCCTTATTTCGTTTGTACATTGGTAAAAATGCTTGGATGTCGTCCATGTTTTTAGTGCTGCGACTGTAAACGTACAACAGTTAGTAAGAAATTAAACAAAGTTTCCACGTCCAGTAACAGAATCCAAGGCCTTTCCAGCAACACCCCCCCCCCCCCACACGCCCCCCCAGCCGCAGGAACACACCCTCCCACCCCCCTGACCTCCCAAGATAAACCAGCAGGAGCTTTCAGTTTTCTACAAGCATTTTTTCAAGGCATATCCAAAGGAGGTGTCTCTCCCCCACCCACCCCCTCCCACCAAAATGAAACTTGATGATCTCTTGGTAGATGATTTGAGAGATAGATAGATAGATTTTTGTTAGGATTTTGTTGTTGTAAACTGAATCCAACACCTGGCCCTCAGAGCAAAGTAAGCTATCACCAGAGGCAAGAGCATCCCAGTGCTGCCCCTGCAGCAAACCCCGTCGCGTCCCTGCGGCTCCCCCACCCCTACCCTGCCGGTGGTCACTGGATATTGCTGCTGTTACTGCCGTTGCTGTCCGTGCCATTAGTCTCTGTGGAGATTGCCTTGTTGATGGAGTTCAGGTTGGCATCGGATGGCACGTCTCTGCGCGGAGGCATCCGCTCGTTAATTCGATCTAAGCCTTTGGCCTCTTCGAAGCTAGTGATCTTATGCTGGGGTGAAAATCCTTTGATAGCTAAATAAAGGATTAGCAGAAAGTTCAATTAGCAAGGCAGAACTCTCTCGGTGGGTTTGCCACCCAAAGGTGGCCAAAGTCCTTCTGAAGTCACGGTGGCAGCGGGAGGATGCCACGGCAGACCCGGCTCCTTACCGTGCGC
>JANHGL010012204.1:0-24499 GCA_024611195.1 Ceyx melanurus | reverse complement strand
GGGGTCGCCGCCACCCGCGGCTGCAACACGACTACTTTTGGGGGGGGTTTTTTTGGTCAACAAGCTCAACATCCAATATTTTGTTGTCCTCTGGGGTTCAGCTCGAAAGGCTAAGAAGCTGTCGTGACACTAGGGCTTGTGATCAGAAGCTCTCGTGACACCAGGGCCTGAGATCAGAAGCTGTTGTGACGCTAGGCCTGAGATCAGAAGCTGTCACGACACTAGGGCCTGAGATCAGAAGCTGTTGTGACTTTAGGGCTTGTGATCAGAAGCTGTTGTGATACTAGGGCCTGAGATCAGCAGCTGTTGTGACATTAGGGCTTGTGATCACAAGCTCTCGTGACACTAGGGCTTGTGATCACAAGTTGTCGTGATACTAGGGCCTGAGATTACACTGTCCCCAGAACCCCTGAGCTTCTAGAGAGGGGGTGGGACCTGGGACAACCCCTAGGAGTTGCTCACTGTCCCCAGCACATCCCTGAGCTTCTAGGGAGGGGGTGGGACCTGGGACAACCCCCAGAGCTGCTCACTGTCCCCAGAACCCCTGGGCTTCTAGAGAGAAACAGCAGCACTGCTGCGTGCTTTTGATCCACCCTTCGGAGGCCACGCCAACCTCAGAAGGCAGCTGTAGGCCTGGGAATGTATTTGCAGAGTGTGGTTTTCATTGTCTTTTTACTTTTTTTCTCTCTCTTTCCTTGAAGAGTGGAAGGTTTTTAGGTTTAAAGCAGAAGAGAAAAAAGCACCAGAGGCAAGTGGTGGGTGACAGCTCCGTGGATCACCCGTCACAGCCTTCGGGGTGGTTTTTTCTCTTTATCTGCACCCAAATCAATGCACTGCACTTCCAGAGCTGGAATTTTTTGCTATGCCTTCTATCTCAACATGCCACGGAGCAGAAATGGTGTGTTAGTACCAGGAAAACTGCAAACTCCCTGGGGATGAAATGGTAGGGGAGTTTCAAAGGTCAAATTCAGGATTTCTTCCCTCCCTCTCTCTCTCTCTCTCTCAATCCTCTTTACCCTCCTGCTCTCCTTCCAACATGCAGTCCTGATTCTGGACAAAGCTGGTTAACTTCTGTTAAAAACCCAAATGAAAGGCAAAGCAAACAAACCCCAAAGCCCAGAACATCCCTGGTACCAATCTACCACTCCTTGCACTTTGGAGGGAGCGAGGAGAAGCGTTTTCATGCTGCTGGTTTTTGCCAACCATTCCTGAGAGAAATGGAAAGATCCTCAGGAGTTTTTAGTTCCTTAGCCAGTTTCACAGACATTACAGGTGGAACTCTGTGAAGTGCATGGGTTTGAAACACATATTATACTTTGACTCAGAAAAACAACAACATGATGGTGGTTAGTCAAGAGAGCAGAGATGGAGCGGTGAAAACACAACAGGCCCTGCAGTGAGGGGTTTTGTTTTCCCCTCATTTTGGTCGGTTTTCGTTTTGTTTGTGGTTTTTCTTTGGGTTGGTTTGCTTGTTTCTTTTACTTTACCTTCTACCACAGCAATGAAGATGTCTAACAAGCACCTAAACCAGCAGTATTGTTAATGGATGTGTTGAAGCTGAGACACTTGTGTTCTGGAGCTCACCAGCAACACCAGCCCCTGAGCCAACCCAACTGGCAGAGGGCTGCACAGACACAAAGTCTGACTAGCAAGGGTGGCACATCAGGGGTTAACCTGAAGGGTGCACATGGCTGGGGCCAGGTTCAATTGGAGCAGACACAGCCTGCAGCACTGGGGGGAAGGTGCTCTGCTGTAGTTGCTGGTCAGACAACAGGTATTAGCAGTTTTACATGGAGAGGATACTAAAAAACACAACACAAGAGTCACAGAAAGTCACAGAAAACAGCCAAACTGTCAACGAGAACGCACACTGCAGATCAGAGATTGCCCAGAGGAATAGAGAATTCCAACATAAATAGCAGCTTACTCACTGCTATTTAGAAAGCAGTTGTATTTTCTCTTACTTCTTTGTTCTGGAATTTCATTTCACTGCTTTACAAAAAAAAAAAAATCAAACTAATTCAACTGGCCAAAAGACCTTCAAAAGGATGGCAGTCATCACTTTTTAATTGATTTATTTTATATTTTTGTTTTACTTAACTAAAAAAAAAAAAAAAGAAATTTGAGGGGCAAGAACAAAATACAACTGAAGAATTTTGTTTTAAAGGGGAATTCCAAAAAAATTCTTCTTGCAAAACATTAGAATGAATATTGTGCATCTACATTGCAATACGTGATTGGTTAGGTTTGAACCTCAGTGTTAGAAATTGCTTAAGGGTTAAATGAAGAGCTCTGTCAATAAAGCACCATGGTTTTCCATACTGAATATTCAGATATATTCTGAGGCAGCTGGGCACTTGATACTTGTAGTTTAAATGGTGCTGGTGTTAATGGTTGCTCTAAGGTAAATATCCAGTGTGTAAACTGCCACTACTAGAGGAAGCCAACATCTTGCAGACAAATGTCTCGTGTTGCTTTACTTTTAAAAGAGAAAGAGAAAACATGCTGAACTGTAACAAAAGACCAATAATTTTATCTTTTTTTTTTTGACTAGTGACCTAAAAGAAAGGAAACAAACTGAAGCCAAAAAAAAAAACCAGGAAAATAAATAAAATAATTAAAAAAAAATAACAAAAAGAGAGACTATCTCTAAAAAGCTGTGTGATTTCCACAAACAAAGATTGCTGAGGATGGTTTGAGGTGGTGACAAGACCCAGCCTCCAGTGCACAGCTTTTGAGCTGTGTCCCAGGAGCTGCTGCCAGGTTCTGTCCTGTGAAATCCAAAGTCCCCTGATCTCCTCCTGTGGCTTTACTCAACCTACAGCAATTCCAACTGGATTGTCACTTTCAGCAAGAGGGAAAAAAAAACCAAAAAAACAACAAACCACCACGCCAGCATAGGGAAAAAATAAATCAAAGAAACCAAAGGAATAAACCAAACATCATTTTCCCCTTTAAAGCAATTACATTTTGGTTAATACCGAGCCACAACTGTTAGCCCAACACCCACACAATCTGTACAAGCTACAGCAAAATGAATACACCCAGCAGAGCCCTTATCTGTTGTGGCACCAACAGAAAGGGGACTGGCCAATTTACCTTCATCAGCCTCAATAGCCTCAACAGTAGCTGAAGAGAAGAAAGGGGTAGCAAAATGAATGAGAAAAATGAGCAGAGGATTTTTAACTCTAAGAACAAGTCAGTGATTAGCAAAGGAGCTACAACACTAATGTCACTGTAAGTGCTGGATTTTGGCAGAACAGACACACACACACACACACAGAGAAATGCTTACACAGGAACCATCTTTTGCAGGTTGAACTCAGCTACAGTTTGCTTGGAAGCAGAAGTTGCACAAACTGCAAAGTTTTTCAAGGCACGTTTGAGTAGTTTTCTTTTGACTCAAAAGAACTACGACAATGAAAAACAATCTTCCATATTGCACATCTGACCTGGAAAGGTCACTGGATAATCCTCCCAGCTTTCAATAAAAACTCTTTGAGTTGCCCTGTCAAAAAGAGAATGAAAAATGGCATAAAGCCATCACACAACATTTGTACCACTGATGGGGTCAGCTTGAAAAGTATTAGCTGCCAGTGCAAGGCAAAAGAGCCACATCTACAACTTCTCAGAATTAATTTTTTTTTTTTTTTAATCCTGTTTTCTAACTAAAAGAAGCCTCCCTACAGCATGGAACAGAGTTTGCTCAGATAGCTTTGCCTTTGCTTGCAAATCTTGCACAGCCAGCTCCACCTGCAGCCCTTCTCTTTGGCAACCCAGTCTCTTGAAAACAGCATTCTGACATTTTATTAAAATCAAGGCACATAGATATGAGATTGAAAGCTGCTGGGCCTCCAAAATGGCAAAGTATGGTCAGAGGGAAAAGTTTGTGACTGGGAGGTTGCTGCAGTGAATACCATGGCACCTTTGGTTTGAAACCATTTGTTGGACTTAGAATTGCTTTTGATTTCCACCCATCAGTCTGGGCTGTCAATTGGTTTCCCCAGTCAGAGATTTAGAAGCTGGTGGAAAGCAGCAAATGCAATGCAATATAGTCATGGGACAGCCCAAATATTTCAAAAGAAATTATGATTTTTCCAAGAACATCTCTAATTTTTAGAGAACAGCTCAAGAATCCCAGTGTTTAGGAATTCCTTTCTTATTTCCCCTGCATAAAAGCTTTTTTCATCCTCCTTAAAACCTTTTTTTTTGTAGTTAGGATGTTAAATATGGATTGAGCTCAATGCTAAACTATGTATCTATGATCTTGCTGCATGGGGAAGGAGAGGAGCTAACCCCCATGCACCAAGGCAAGCCTATGGCTCTGGAGCCACAGAGCAAGACAGATGGCAACAAAACCAAGGAACAAAACCAATGCAAACTTAGGAAACACAGTAACTGAGATGAGAAATGAAAAGGAAGAACCAGATCCAAACCAGCACTGACACATTAGATAAAAGAAAGGATGAGTACAATGGATGCTGCCACAAGAAAACACACTGCTCAGATTTTCTGTTAATACAGATGGCCATACAAATGTGTGCTTAACAGAAATGATGTCAGCTTCAGAGTACTTGGTGAATGGGCTATTAGTGGTTAACTAATGCAGCAGCTTGTGTATAGTAATGTTTTACTAAGCCAGAATACTGCAGTATGAGGAGTTGTTTTATTCCTTTTAGCCACTGTAGCAAGAACTCTCCAATTCATTTCATATTCCTACTATTTTGCCAGGGGAACAACAGGAGTTTCCTCGGACTGAATTTGGTGGCTAATGCAAAGGAACTAGAGAGGGAAAAGCCAAGGCAGAGAGAGCAACCTCATCCAGAAAGGCATCCTGGGGAATCATATTGCAGCATTTTCAAAGCAGAACGTTACTATGTCCACACACACAAGTCACCAAAAAGAAAAAAGGGAAGGGGAAAAAAGGGAAAAAAGCAGATTTACCACCGTATACCTGAATCTTCTAGGTAAAAGAGACAGTAAAGGGAAAAAACACAGAGAAAGGATGCTCCAGGAAGGAAACAGGAAAGCAAGAGGCTGAGACTGTATTAAGGTTATAAAGCATTTCTATTTCTTACATCTACTGCCAACAGAACCTCAATAAGCAAGAGACATTCTCCTCTGCCTGCAATATACTCTAGAGCAATACACACAGGGAAAAAAAACAAGGAGAGTTTACAGTAGTAAATTAAATACTTTGCAGCTCCTTATTCCAAAAGGAATATTTCATCAAGGGCAGCTCTACTATAGACTTAACAGATTTCCTGTAACAAGAAGCACTTGGTATAAAACTGAACTGCCA
Organism: Ceyx melanurus; assembly: GCA_024611195.1. Classification (NCBI taxonomy): domain Eukaryota; kingdom Metazoa; phylum Chordata; class Aves; order Coraciiformes; family Alcedinidae; genus Ceyx; species Ceyx melanurus. The sequence continues at coordinate 19,197 of JANHGL010012204.1, read as the reverse complement.
ATCTCTATTGTGTTTGTGTACGAGGCAGAGTGTTTGTAAGAGCCTCCCTCCACTTGGGCTTAAATCAGAGAGAAATTGTTCTCATGCTGTCACTGACAATTGCTAGGAGAGAAAATCTAATTCTAGAGCTATTTTCCATTGGTGATTCTCTACGAGGAAGAACAAATCTGATCAAATAAAAGGGAGTGGTGTGATCTAAGCTGAACCTTCAGTATTCTGAGTATTCAGCATTCAGCTGAACCTTCAGGATTCTGTGTAGCAAAGGCTGCTCTTAAAAAAAAACCACCCAAACCAACAAACCCAAAAGGTGCTGTCAACTGTGGGAAACTGCACTTCACATGCAAGGCTGATCTACAGCGGATTTTAGGGAGTTTCCCCCCCCTCTTTCTGAAGAACTGGTGGCGTGTAAAGGCTGGAGCAGTGGCCTGGCACGAACTGCTCACAAACAGCACAACAAACCTCCTGGCTTACTCTCCTTAACACTTGTCTGGGAAGACTGTGGTCACTTCTCTGGGGTTCTGGAGCTGCAAAGCCACGGGTTTCTTTAGCCACAAGGCCAGAGAGAGGCAGAGATGCTCACCGCTTTGCAGGGTTTGCTTCCCTCCAGACAGCACACCACTGGGCAGCATTCCTGTGGGGGTCAGGCCCTTCAGTGTCAGCACACTTTCACTCTCTTCCCTGCAGGAGGAAAACAAAGAAAACAACCCTCAAAATAAACAGTTGCATCGAAAAACCCACTAAAATAAACATGTTTGATACACTTTAGGCTACACCTGCCCTGCCATGGTTTGGTTTTCTCCAATTTGCTCTAGCAGGATAGGCTGAATTCCTTGAGAACACCAGAACTAGAGCAATTCCCCTCACCATCTAAGTGTTTCTACCCCCCAGACACACTCCCACTACAGTTAACACTATAACCTGCACCTCTGAACCAATGAATGGCATGCACTTGAATGTACAGACAGATAAAACCATCCACTTGATGGGAGCAGGACCAAAGGGGCTGTTATTCCCAACAATACCTTTAAGTGTCTTACATCCTGTGGTTCAAAATCAACTTAAATTGCTGTTTTGCTTTTGTCTACCCCACCAGGCAGGTGCATGATTTATTAATGATCAGCAGCCACTTCAAAACAACAACAAAAAAAAGCTAAAAGCTCATTAAAATTAATAAGCACTTCCATCCCTTACTAGCACTGTTCTTAATAGTTTTTGGAGCTAAAAATAATACTGGATTCAAGAACAATGCCTTAGGAAACCTAAATGGGTTTTGCCAGTCTTCAAATACCTATAGCTTTTCATATATGGTAAGAGGAATAGACCAGCTCTACCCAGACAAGCCATTAAAAATCTCTCTCCTGTAATGCTGCCTGTGATTACATTCTTTCTCAGCAGCAAAACTGACCCCAATTCTTTAAGGGAAACCTATTTTGAAGTGCTTTACTCTGCAATATCTAATGACATTAAGCTGGAGGAAGCAAACCCAAAGCCAGAATTTAGTTCCCCATTCACTTGAGGATAATGTGGTTTTGTCTATCAAAACTGTCCCTCAGCAACTCTACTACTTGCAATTTGCTTTAGACCTACGTGCCCTGAATTGCATATTTCAAACAACTCTTGGTGAGCTACTACATATACTCCTCAAGTTCTATTTTTAGGTTGAAAATGACTCTCATGAACACTTTTCTTTGTGTACTAGTCAAAATCAAGTTGTGACTGTTTTCCCTGCAAGTTTCCTAAGCAAATAAACTAATGCAACAGCCAAATATTTCCAGAATTAACACGGTATTTGACGTCAATCATCTGCAAGTTATCAAAACCTAAATATATCAGTTGAGCATCCAATTCCAGGCTCTTCTGCAGACAAAAATCCACATTTCTGTTGTATTTATTTCCAAAGGCACTCCACGACAATACACAGCTAATCCATAAGCTGCAGTTTAAGGTTATCAGGCTTCCCAAACTTTGTCTGCTCTGCTACCATCCCAGAAAAAGCAAAATTGTTGTGTTTTATGAAGGTGGTGGCACTGTCAGCTCAGGGCTCTCTGCCAGACGTGGTACAGAGGAGCAGGTGGAAACATTTGGTTGCTCCCCCGCCTTGTTTAGTGCAAAGGCAAGATGCCAGCTTGGCATTTCTTTGTTTTGATGGGTACCACTTGGAAGCAGCACTCCTGCACCACTAGTAAATCACATCTAACACCCTGGGAACTGTCCTGATTTGAGGAATCCTCCACCCTGGGGTGCTATTCAAGGCTAAGCTGCTGTGACCCACCACGCCTGGGTGCTGCCACCAGCAGCCCCAGCTGCCTGTGTGCTGCAGGGAACTCTGAAATGCAGCAGGTTGCAGAGTTTCAGCTGAAATGCAGGGTGAATTCTTCGAGGAACTGGTGGTGTTTCCTCCTGTTAGATCAGTCACACAATCCCAGCCAGATGCTTTTGAAAAAACCCTTGGTTTTGCACTAAGAAGAGCTATAAACTGACTATGGCAGAGCCACGTGCAGTTTCCTGAGGGGGGAAAACTAAATATCTCTGCTGAAAAGGGAGGTAGAACTGTATTTTTCTATATTTAGACTTGAGCAGAGTACAGCATGTTTTCTCTTCTGCTCAGAGATGCTAAATGGAGAGCTCTAAACACTGGGCAGCAATTAGCTGCTCGTGTTCATGTGTTTGGAGGGAGTTGCTGTTGTCTGCACAATGACACCCTGGATTTTCAGCTAAATGACCCAACTGCTTTCATCTTCACTCATGGCTTTAGCAACAACTGTGGGTGACAAAGTGGGCTACAGTTGGCTTCTTTTTTAATGAGCCCTGATGTGGAACACACCCCTTCTGATCCACATTTAACTCTGGGAGGGTTAATGCACCTGGTCAGCAAAAATATTGAAACCCCTGGTCAGCAGCAGTTATTTCAATATTGCCATTTTCTTTGCTGGTGTCTTTTGTTTGTCTGGTTTACATTCAGCAAAAGCCCTGAGGAAGCAGCTTATTCAGAGCCATAATGAATAGCAGTATTGTGCAACTAAATCAATGTTTAAAAGGTTCCAGGAACACTCAGTTGGGTGGTATACTAATATATCAAATGTGCTGCTTGATTAACAGTCGAGTGCCTCTAAATAATCATTCAAGGATGTCCCTGAACAGGAAAAAACCCCTGAAAGCACAGAACCTTACCTTAACACTGAGAAAACTCTAGCCATTTTTCCTATTGCTCTTATCTTGTTCCTTATAACCTCCTTCCGAGCAGCAGCTGTTGCTCCTAAAGAAAAACACATTAGAAACAGTTATAGGGATCTGTCAATAATCCACCACTCTTCTGAACTCTGAATACAAGAAACATCATATTAATGCCACAGGTTGCCAAACTGAGCTGTGTTTGTACAGAAAATACTACTACTTTGTGGTGCTACAGCTCAAGACTGCTCACATTTCTAACAGAGAACCACCTGAACAGGACAAGCAAATAGTTGCAAGTTGCTAGAAGGAGCAGTTTCAATAAGGACCTCCCACAGCACCAAGGACATGCCATGTTACCCTAAGTAAACCAGTTTCCAGACACTGGAATGGGTTGCCCAGGGAGGTTGTGGAGTCTCCTGCTCTGGAGACATTCCAAACCCACCTGGATCTGTTCCTGTGTGACTTGGTCTAGGTGATCCTGCTCTGGCAGGGAGGTTGGACTCAATGATCTTTCTAGGTCCCTTCCAACCCCTAACATAGAATGATTCTATTAATTAAAGAAACTGAAGCCTTCCAATTTACTGAATACCTTTCTTCTGGGCACAAATGGGATCTTCTGATGAATTCCAAAAGAGGGGGAAAGAAAAAGATCAGTGACGTTTGTAGAATGAAAATAAAAAATGATACAGAACATTTGACAACATCAATGGAAAGGCAATGGTTAAGTAAAGTCTGAAAAACAGAAAAGGAAAAAATTAGGCAAGGAACATCCAAAAGGAAAGAAACAGATTGAGAATGATGGGTAAAAAGGGGGAAAAAAAAAAGTCTTTTAATCTCAAAGCCTGGTTAGTGGGTTTTGCAGGAAGCCAACGTGCAGGCAGAGCAGCAGCAAAGCTTGGCCGTGGTGTCACCATCTCTGAATACACTTTCCTCCTGTGCTACTGCAGCTGCCTTGCTAAGGCTTCTCAGAAACAGTGCCCAGAGTTCCTGGGGTGTTTGTCTCCCTGATGATGCCTCTTTTAGTAAAGGAACTGAGCCAATTCTGCCAGTTGATTGACATCTGATAGCAGAATAACTCCCTGCCACAGACACGTCTGCTGCTCCTGCCAAAATCTGGGCTGCTGCATGAAGGGGTTTTTGGTTCTCTCAGCCATTCTCTGTATCAGTTGGTGGAGATCTCACCCCAGGTGCACTTATGCACTGAAAAGCTGTGGCAAATTTCGTGTGCCACTGCTCACAGCAGAGCTGGGGTTTGGTCAGCAGGAGATGCTGGAGTTGGTCATTCTCTTCAGGCTCACACTATAGCACTGCACTGGGGAGGCTGTGTCCCAGCTGAGGGGCAAATGCTGCAGCTAGCACAGCGACAGGTTGGGAGCTGCAGTGGTGAGGGCAAGACAAAAACTGATGTAGGTAATTTCAGGATGACTTTATGCCAAATCATGATAGTGATGCTCACAAAGCGAGCCGTGCATTTGTGTCAAGTTGTCTATTACATGATTGCATCCTTTTAATTAGAGCCTTAGTTTTCTCAATTACATGCAGGAGGCTGGAAATGTCACTAATTAAAATAAACCAGGACTCTGCCTATATGCTGGATAGGTAGAAGGATTTGCAGCTCCCACTGCTGAGTGATATGATGCACAAACCATCCAGCTCCCAAGCTTCATGTTCACCCAAGACATTTGATGCTGGATCAGATGATATTGCACCCACCATAGCAAACAGAAAAGACAAAGTATAGCTAAGAGTAAGCTAGAGAGAAGAAAACTTGACCTACCATACTCATTTTTAAAGTGAAAACAAAAGACCAATACAGGCCAGCAGGGACATATGAGATAAAGGGCATTACAATTGCTATTTAGGTTTTCTCCCCACTAATTAGACGCAGAAACTGGCTACAACAAATTGATCAGATGCCCATGATGTGTCTCATTAAAAAGAAAAATAATAATAAATGAGAAGAAAAAAAGGGAATAGATGCTTTTGAGCATCCTGCTCATGGCTAGATGCAACATGCATGACTCAGAACCAAAAACATAATAATAACTGAAAAAAGGGCTCACAAGAACACCATGCAGTGAGGTCATGATACTGACAGGGCTTTGTTTTGAAGGAGGAAGTGAGGGGGAAGACAGAGGGCAAGGAAGTGTAAGAGAAGCTAATGAATGAAATGAGTGATCAGTGCAAACCATAGTGATGGATCATTCTCATTACATGGGGGAACCCAGGTCAGGGCATGTTCAAACTGCCAGGAGAGAAAGGAAATCAGCAGTGAGCCCTGAAAACTCCTGATGACATAAAAATAAGTGATTATTTTAAAGAGCCATTCCATTAACCAAAAAGCACCTGCTGTTGCAAGTATGGGGCATTCCTTCTATGGGAAATACTGGTAAAGAAAAATGTCAGTGAGTGAATAGACTGCAGTGCTCTGAGGCAGCTGGACAGAAACTATTGAAGAAGAACAGTGGAAATGTTGAAGCACCACAAGACTGCCAATACACAGCCCTTACAGAAACAGTTTGAAGCTGATAATCATTCCAATCTGTTTCATCAAATTAAATACATCTTGTAGTTTCACCCCTAAAAGGCAGGGCCCTAAGGAAAAAAAAAATAAATTAGAGGGAACCAACTATTTCTAAGAGAAAGGGGATTTTCCTTTGTTGTATATATAATAAATCAGAGCCCACCAGGAACTTTATTAAAGCTATTGACCTCTCTTTACATTTAAATCAACTTATGCCTGAATCCTTCAGTCTCTTCTGTGTGTATGATCCTCACAAGCCCCCAGTTTCCAGCGGGCTGGAGGCACAAATGTTCACCCACAGCAAGTTGCAGCAGCAGCACCACAGATCCCCTTTTCCAGCCCTGAGGGGATGATTTGGCCAAGCAATTATGAACACAGGCCAGCTCTGGTTTTCAGATGCTCAAGATGAGCACATTTCTACTCTCTTTGTTAATGGAGAAATCAACCACACACCGGCCTAGGCTCAGGGCAAGTTGACAGTGCAACTTGAAAGTATGAGGCCAATGCTGAATTAATTTAAAAATCCCTCCCATAAAGCCTTTGCTGGGACTTCAGCCTGTGCTGAAGTGTTTTCTTGAGCCAGGGATTTTGAGCACGTGGCTTGGTTGCTACTGTATGGAATGTGGCAGAGTTTTTCCTCATTGTAGGCCTGAAAAGTGCTTTAATTACACAGTAGCTGCTTATTTGAATATCGTGAGAAAAAAAAAAAAAAATGGGCATGATATTCCAACAGGTGTTTTCTTCTCTCCACTGATTACTGGTTTTAATAAACTCAGTCTTTGTCCCAAGTCCTGAAAGATAATTGTTCGTGTCCACACTCCATGGCAGATGCAGAACAGGGAAATGCAATCTTGCTTTTCAGAGTGCAACCAAAGCACCACCATCCGTAGCCTTCTCCTCACAAAGCAAACATTTGTCAAAAGCCACGATCTGCCTTCTCCTTCCAAAGATTAAAAATCAAGACTTTGAGAGGTTGAATTATTAATTACAACTTCATTAAATATTTGTCTTACTTGGAAGTCGGTCGTTCTCCTTGCTCGCTCATTCTACTTATAAATGTCTTGAGAATATTTAGTAATGCCAGATTTTTTCCAGGGTCTTTTTAAATTTTTTAATTACTTCAGTTCTTTTTCTAGATTATTTTTAAGACTGAACATATTCATAACATAAGAATGTTAGGGATGCATGGGATTCTTTTCGGTTTTGCTCAAGGAAAGGAATATTCTGGAGAGCTGCAGTTTACTCTTGCACAGCCTAACAGAAAATAATGAAGTAACTTGACTTCTAAGAATTCCCAAACTGCAAGATAGAGAGCATCATTTACAATCAAACCAAGTAAAAGGCAACTTATCATATAAACTCCAACTTAAATGACAACAGAAGTGGCCATTCCTCTCCTCCCAGCAAAAATGCCAGGTTGGAACATCCTCTGTGTTTGCACTTTTTATGGATTCTATTGTTTCTCAAAGCCTTTTAGATACACAAGTCCATTAAAAGAGGTGACCAGAGCAGTACTGATGTTTTTGAGCTCTGCAGGAAGTTTATTTATTTGCACAAAGATAATTGCATTAATATAATTAAGCTTTCTGTGGGAATCTCTGGGATCTTATGAACGAAATCAACATCTGACCCTTTGTGACAACACAACCCCAGATATCATGGAGGAAAATGCCTTTTTTTCTAACCAAAACAGGGAGACCAAGTAAAGGGTTAGAACAAGACACAAGATCTGTTGTTTCTTTCCAAAGCATGCAGTAAGCAAATCCACTGGAGCACAAGTCACTTTCAGAGGCACAGAACTTAAACAAGACTCAGAAAAATCATCCCAGGGTTAGTAAATAAACTTTGAAAGCAGTTTCAATGCAAACAATCTCAACCAAGGGCAGCAGGCTCTTACCATCAAATCCATCTTCCTCTGTCCCCAGTTCATCATCTGAGCAGATGTTCAGCACATTTACCAGCATCTCTGTCACTACAATGGAAAACAAAGGCAAAATGTTGATCTTAAGCTTCCCATGTCTGTCAGAGAGCAAACTCCAGCTGCAGCAGTGCTCATGAGAATTCAGTACAGAAATGACACCCACTTTTTAAACAACATGACCACGTTAAAATCCAGGACAAACACACTGGATGATTGCTGTAGGTCCCTTCCAGCCAGAGCTATTCAACACCATTGTTGGTGAATTCAGAACATAGTCAGTTTGCTTACTTGGGCACAGAAGGGTCAGCCTCAGGCTCCCCTTAACCTGGTCCCAGCTCCTTCTGCAAAGTCAGTGAGATACCATCCAGAGTGCACACAATCAGAACAGCCAAAAAACATCCTCACCAAGGAAAATGTAATTTAGAGATCAAAAAAGCCACAGTTACAAGGTAAAAGCAGGTTGAGGAAAAACTCCACTACATCTACATGTAGTAAAGCATCACTAAAAGGGTTACCAGGCACGTCTAGTCTTGCACTAGCTACATGGGTTGAAAATTTAAATGTTTTAATCAAGTGGTTATTAAAATCCTCTTCTGTGACAACTGTGATGGCGTGGAACATTAGCAGGCTGGGACAAAGCTGTATTTTTCCTACATTAGTGAAGGATTTAAGATTTTCCACTGACAGAATTAGTGGAAAGACTTTTCCACACTAAAAAACAACCAGTGAAACTAACAGCTTCCTACCTTGGTTGGCCTTTGGGGGGAAAAATTAAAAATCTATGGAATAAAAAAGAAATCAATCAAAAGCTGTGTATAACATCAACTCTTACACCCAAGGATTTTGTTTTGCAGAGAAAAGGAAAACTGTGATTTCACTTTGATGGGGGGTGTGTCTATAAATTGCCAAGTAACTGGTAAGAGTGACCACTGGGAAGACATGAAGGAGAAAACTAAAACAACCAAAAAAAAATAGAAAAAGGGGAAAAAAAGAAAAGAGAAGGAGGAGGAGCATCCCATCCACAGTCTCAGAAGCACAACAAATCCAACTAGGCATCCTGCAGCCCCACCTGAGGAGGAATTCTCTGAGAAAATGATGGTACAGAGCATCTTACAGGGTATGGAGAACAGGCTCAGGCTAAAAATGGCCTGGTTGAGTGGAGGGCTGAAGGAAATGAGGTTGTTTTATCTGCTTCACACGCATCAGTGTGGATTATGCAATGTCTCCATTAGTGGAAACAGCTGTCTGGCCTTTGTTAGCCCTGTTCCATTGTCTCCCTGCTTTGTTCACAGAGACCTTGGGCTTCTCACCAACAGTTTTCCTCCTACAAAGGAGTAGCTGGAAAACAAAGCCAGCCATGACTGCAGGTAAGAGCCACAGCTGGCTGCATTTCTAGCTGCCTATTAAGAGAGAATTGTTATTCCAAGCAGCTTTTAAGAGTTTATTACAGTTTTCTGTCAGTAATTGCTGTTGCAGCAATACACTATAATGGATGGATCAAAGCAAGCTTCATTTCAGGCTCTGAACAAAATGACTTGGGGTTTAAGCAGTTTGCATGATGTATTCATTTAATATGTTAGACCCAAGTGTTTTCATGCCTTTTGTGTGCTTGCCATTCATAGCATGAAGCTGTCTTCAGGCAACATCAAGGGCACTGTGTTCCAATAAAACATCATTTCTGTTCTTTGGAGGCCTCCTGCCAGCAGCCAGGCACCCTATGCCCTGGGCAGAAATGGGGTGAGGAGCAGGTTTTCCTTCTCATGGCCACCTCTCCAGGAACAGTTGCCCAGGTTTGGTCTCAGCACCACCAGCTCTGTGTTTGCTGGTGCAAAAAGCAACCTGGCATCACCATCATCATCTCCGAAAGAGGGAAGGATGGGATCAGGATGTGATAAAATCCATTGGGATTGAGCAGTTAGCAACACCCAAGGGAATGCCCAAGAGTTTAAAAAAGAGCAGCCAAGAATTGAATTCAGTGAATACACCTCTGGCCCACAATACCAGAAGATCTATTTGTAGAATAATACCATTGTAACCAGGAAAGAGTGGGAATGACAAAACCAGATGAGAAGTGTGATTAACCACCAGTAATTGCTCACTCCTCTGAGGCCAGTTTCTTCCAACCTGTCCTCAAAAGCAAATTATCTGTCTGCAAATGACTCTTGCCATGAAGCCACATGCACTGTGACTAAGCAGCCATTCTGTAGCTCCTACCCACAGGTGACTTACCTTTCTCCCCCACGAATGGCAAGGACCAGGTGAACACATCCATGAAGTTTGGAAGCCAGTAGGGATGAGGGGAGCAGTTGAACTGCCTGATGTTCATGACGTTGTTCTCATATTTCAATACTGCAGCTAGAAAAAGGGGGGGGAAAGGAACAGGAGAGACATCAGCCACGTGTGTGTGACTGGCTACCAGACCAGTGACACCCACAGCAGCTCACCAGCAGCTTGCAACCACTTACCCAGTGGCAGCACTTGTAGGCTAGTCACAATAGGATAGAGCCTGGAAGGAGCTGCAAGCCTTTTCCAGCCTGAGAGCAGCGTCAGCAGCTCTCCCCAGCACTAAGATGGGCTAAGTGGATTGGTAATCCTGAGTGGTCCTGAGCACCTGGATCTGGGACCAGTGGGGAATGAAGCAGAGGCTCCATAACCACCCAGTTCATGTGGTTAGAGGAGTTCCTCACAACCATACTTTGGAGATAACAGAGAATCTGATTTCTCACTCAGGGTTTGAATGCTGCTCCTGCAATGAGCAATTTCAATGCATTTCATTCACAGTGTGGTAAACAGACTTTTCTTCTCACATTCTTTAGGCACATGAGACTGTGCTCCCAACAGTACTGCTAACACCATCACCTTGCACCACTTGAAATCTCCATCATTCTTCTCAACACACACAGACTACATTTGCCAACAGGCAGAGATGTTTCTGCCACAGTCACTTTTCAAGGGACTACAGCAAGTTCAGTGATGACTGGTGTTCATTTTGAGGTGACCACCTAAAAGCAAAGCAACTCGTAACTATCCTGAAAGCAAAGAGAGAAAAAGTTCTTCATGCAGTTACAGGAGGCTGCAGGATCTTTAAGCAACATGGGACTAGTCAACACAACCTGAAGCTTCCATCCACTGGAAAAGGTGCTTGCTCTTTATATCATTATTTCTGGATATATAAGGGTGGTGACTGTTCATCTCCTGCTGTTGACTCACGTGTGTGTCAATCAGACTTGTTTCTAATGCACCAGACTGTTGCTTCCCACCAACATTTTATGGGTTGCTAAATCTTTTCCATCTCGTGGCTGATGACAGGAGAACAGAGTGACCTGGGAGTTTCTGAATCCCACTCTGGTAGGCACAGAAAGCAGCTCCCTAACAGTCAAGGCGAGTTCTGCCAGGCAGATCCTCTCCATTTAAATAAGCCACACTTGACTCTTGCCCATCCCTAGGCTGACACTTGGCAGCCATCCTGCTGCTCAGTAACATCAAAATGGCTTAATAATGCTATTAGCAAAAATAGGAAAACAAGTGTTGATGCTCTTAATATTTCCCATCACTTTTTGGCTGGAATTACACATGGAGATCGAAATTCAGTCTCCTTCAGTGACACAATTGCGTAATAAAAATAAATAGGCTGTGGCTTTACAGCACAAATGAATCAAAACCACACAAAGAGGACCACTTAATGGTTGTGAAGATTCATTTGGAAGGGCTAAAGCTTCAGATTCATCATCTTTGTGAGCTGAGGTAGCTCCCCTTCCTACTATTTCTTCCATTTATCTATTAAGTCTATTTGTGTGAAAGCCGAATAAATCCTTTTTTTACCAGGAGCTTGCTATGATTGTGCAGCTCTGACTGCTGCTCAGTAGTCAGCAGAAGAAAAATTTACCTTACACCTCCCTGAGCTGTGCTGGCTCCTCACTTTCTTTCAGTTATAACTCTTTTTTTTTCCCCACTTTGTTGGCTCAGGAGCTGTTTGGGGGTTTCACCTCTGCTTCATTTGTTAGTCCACAGCAACAACAACCAGCCACAGTCACTGATGGAGGAGCCAGAAGCAAGTGGGATGAGCTCCTCTGGTTGGGAAACCTGTGACTGAGGAAAACTTGACTCTCTCCAGTATTTGCTTATTATTCCAGGCTGCAGTCTCAATACTTTTGTTTCCAAACACAGACAGATGCTAGCAAACCAATCCACCAGCCAGAGTTTTCTTCTGTATAATCACCAAGCAGAGCAAGAATCTTATTGTATTATTCTTAAGAGCCACACACATTTTAACCTAATTTTGGTACTTGCTGTAGGTAAATGAGTTTTGGAAGCTAATGCTTTGTAAAGAGAAGATGTGCAGATATCCCAAATGACATTATACTTCTTTCCAATGCTAGCAGAATGAGATATTGGGTGGTGAAATCACATTAGAGTGAAATGAAACTCTACCAGCAGCAAAGGGCACTAGCACTCTTTAGCTTTAAGCATTTAACACCAGGGCCTAAGGCTGGAAATACAGGTGGTGAAAAACCTGCCCATGAGAAACCTCCTCTTTTCAGCTAGAAACAGGAGACAGCTCTTCTAAATTTCTCAGAGTCAAGTGAAGCACCAAGTGCCATCTGAGAGTCCCTGGGAGAGCTCCTTGGGCTCCCTCAATTAATAATGAGCTTGGGTCACCCATCTCCTGTGCCATCCTTGTCTCTGATCCCCCCCTGGCATCTCAAATGGTGCTTTAAAAAAAGCTTAGATGTTGAGAGGCCTGAATAAATACTTAATATAGAATAAATAAATAATAAATACTTTAATTCAGTAATTTTGTCAGCAAACAAGTTATCTAATTTGCTTGTAATTTATGTATTTATTTCAGAAAACTCATCCCACATTTAGAAAATCAGTGCAGAGAAAGGGCTCTCAAATTCTTTGGAGCTATGAAAGAATTTCAATCTCTGATTTGATGCCAACTTAACTTCAGCATTAACGGGGCAAGTGGGAACAATGCCTCCTCCTCCAGCAGAGTTGCTAAGTAACCAAAGTGTTTTCTGCCCAAGACAGGTCAGGGATAAGGGTTAGTAAAATGCTTAAGGAGTTGAAACATTATCAAAGAAAAAAAAAAAAATCATTTTTTACTACCCAGGTTCATGATGCAAATAATCCAGTATGGAAACAGGGCTAATTACTGAACTCTAAAGATTTTCATTTATGTGCAACTGTGTCTCCCAACGAAACAGTGCAAGAGTGCTGAAGATTTTATCAATAGACTGCAAAAATCACTCCTGGCAAACTTCTGCAAAGAGATTGGCCCAGATACCCTGTGAGCTCCTCTTCACCAGCTTCTGTTTCCATGGCAAGGACTCAGCACACCAGCAGAGGGAAAGCATGACAGAAAACCACAGGGCAAGCAGAAGGTTACAGTGCTTTTCTTCCTCCCAACGTGCTATTTATTCCTTCTCCACCTTCTCTCCCAGGTACATGACCCTGCCTTTTTTTTCCCCCAAAAATGAAAATAATTTTCCTGTTGGATTCATTTGGATCAGCTCCATTTCTTAGCATGTATCTATGGTGTGGCACAGAGCTCCTGTGATAATGTCATGTGCTTTGTGTTAATAAGAAATGGAATGGGCATGAGGTAAAAAACAGAGGAAGAAAATGGGAATGAACTGGTGAGTAAAGGAGTGAAAAGCAGTGTAAGGGAAGCACTAGAGAGTATCAGCAATGCAATCCTTACCTTTGTTATTGTATACATCTAGATAATTTGGGGCTGAAAAAATAGTGATTAGTGAAGGGAAGCCTGTTGTTTGGCTTTTCCTGTACATACGGTATCTACAAGGGAAGAGAAGACACTCATTAGTGCCCAGAGAAAATACTCATTAGTACCCAGAGAAAACATCCATTAGTGCCCAGAGAAAACACTCATTAGTGCCCAGTGCTGTACAGATATTTGTCACTGACCAAACCCAGTGCAAAACCCCCCCTGTGCCTCCCTGCCCTGGCTGTCATGGGAAGCAATGCCACGACACAGACACACATATGTGCTTTTGAAAGATGGGGAAAGAAATAAAAGGCTTTTTGGACCAACTTATAATCAATGAAGCATTAAATCTGCAGGTAACTCAAAGCAAAACACCCAAATTGTACTTGTGTCTTTGTGCTTTGGGTCTAGAGTACCACTAAATATTGCTCTTTAGTCTGCAGCTACAAGAAACTGGAGTATTTGGCAAGGTCCACACCAGCTGCACTGAAACCACTGTGTGGTTTCAATACAATCCCTCCTGCAAAATTGTATTTTTCCCCCCCTTTATTGGGAAGCAGTGCAATAAAAATGACATTTCATTACCCTTGGGTGTCGGTGTCAGTTATTTTTGGCAGAGTAATAGCTTGCTTTTAATTGCATTGATGTTTTTAAGTATGTGATAATTCAAACATTCAGAAAGCTTTTTATATGCATACTGAATATTGACCTCACTCCTGCATCTTACTACTTGATCTTTTATTACTATCCAGGTTGAGTAAACTCTACCTCCAAATAACTCCATGAATAATTAATGCAAGATATGCAAAGCTATTTATTCAGATACCAATCCATCATTAAAATCCCACTAGCATGAATAGGTATTTTATTATCATTTTTTTAAGTGGCATAAAAAATGAATATTTTATTATCATTTTTAAAGGGGCATAAACATTTTTTCTATCTTTACACTGGCAATAGTTTCATGAAGGAACCTTCAACACCACCAGGTGCTTCACCTGGATGTTTTTTTGCACACAGTGTCTTAAGCTCCTTAAATTAATTAAAGATACTCCTGCATACATTCAATTTTGGTTACTGAGTTCCACCAGTTTATTTTCTCAATAAAGCATAAAACTATTAGGCCCAGGAGTTTCAGGTTGGTGTGAGAGACTAAGATGTGACTTGGGTGAGCCCAGTCCCTCTCCAGGCACAGTGGCAATCACCCTATCAGAAGCTTTGGGCACATTTGCAAAACTTTCTGAGCTGAATTTGTTTCCTTTCACAATTCTGGGATACAAACAGCTTTTGGTTATTTTATGCCACTTAAAATCACTCAAGCTATGCAAGTGGGATAGATGAGAATTCATTAAGCCCCTGTAACTTAGTAATGATCACGTGGAGACATCCTAATTCCGGTGTGTGTTTATATAGCATTAAAACAAGGTGAGAGCTGATCTTAAGTTTGCAGTCCCTTCTCAGTCAGCTGTTCCTTCTTCCCTTGTTCTGCTGGACATTATCCATGGATGGTGCTCCCTCTCTGCACACACTTACCCAGCATCCTGGGCTTCATGAGCTCGGAGTATCGATAACAAGTTATTGTGCTGTAGGAATTCACATACAGCAGGGTAACTGTTGGGAGGAAAGAATAGCACCTGTTATGGCATTATCTGAAGTGCCACATTTAGCTCTAGCTTTCACAAGATGTTTCATCCAACATGCATCATTCATGACATCAGCCTCTGCAGGCAGCTTTCAGCAGAGACAGCACTGGCAGCAGCAGCAGCAGCAGCACCTTCTTTAATCCCACCCCAAAACTGCAGAGAGAAGAAGGCTGGAATGTTGCAGTTCATTGCATAACAACCACCACCCTAGTGCTTGTCAGAAGGAAAGTCATTTTTTCTTTTATTACACTTTAAGATTCAATGTGCTCTGCAAAAGGAAAAACAATGGTTACTTGGAAGAGAAAACCTCCTCGCCCACTCACTACTCTATACACAGGCTGGCTGTGGGCATCAGGTCAGGAGGTGGTGTGTGGAAAAAGAGGGAGAAAGACAAATCAATCTCCTCACTGGAGATGTTTGGAGCTTCAGAACTTCACCTCCTTGAGAAACAAGAATGATCTTGCCCTTTGGAAACTGAAAAGGTAAATTCTGTGACTGCTGAAACCCCTCCAAATGTGCCCACTGAATACATCTTTCCAAGACATGTTCTGCTGTGGAGTTAAAATAATGGGGTGGAAATGGTGACAGAGGAATCTCTGACATATTTTTCACTGCCTGCAGACAGTGTTGCATTCAAGGAGAAGAGAGGAGCCCTTTTTTAAAACCCCAGCACTGTGCAGATCAGAGAAATAATTCTCCACTAAACATGACACAAAAGACCTGCTGTCCCAGATTTCATGGACCACCTTCAGAGCTCCCTTGGAACCACTGAACAGCCCCATCAGTTCCTAACTTGAAGGAGACAAAAAATTCCCAGTAACAAATCCAAAGCACAGTCTGCCTCCAGTTTATCCCAGATCAACACCACTGCTTAGTTTTCAACCTTCCTGGGTGTTCTGAAGCTGAAATGTCACACAGAGGTTACAACCCCAGAAGAATGGGGCATTGCTGGTTTTGGGCTTGACCCATCCAGCAACTATTCCCAGTCACAGGTTGTCTGAAAAGATTGTTAATCTGAAATAATTTCCATTCCCAAGTTACCTGGGGTATGGTTTTGGCAACTGCAGTGATCTCCACAGCTGACAGGCTGCCATTCAAACCTCTGGCAAATGACTGCTGATTTGCATACATTTCTTTTCATAATTAATTGTGACTAAATGTAGACTTATGGTACATTTTGTTTAGAAATTTTTACATTAACTTCTGAAAACTGGGATCTATCATGAAAAATCTGATAGACAGTTGATTATGTTCATTATCAGTGCAGCTGCTCAAAATGTCTAGCCTATTAGGTTTTTTTTTTTTCCCATAGTATTCTTTTCATCCAGTGTTAAGTACTGCTTTTAAAGAAGATATAATGAAGTGGTAAGAAATGCTCCTAAATAGACATGATAGGTTCTTCTTTCCATCTCAAAGTACAAAAGTGGGGCTTTTTTATACCTTAATTATCTTCTTCTGAAATCCATGGAAAAATAGCTTTCTACTAGCAGAATCTCACTGATTCTACAGGGCCCACACCTAGAAAAGTAAAGTTGCCACATAGTGCTCCATACAAATAAAACCCACCCCCCCTAAAAAAACCCAAATAATCTGGTTGTCTTTTCCTGTGAGTGAATGGTGTGGTATCAGTAATGAGCAATCCTCCTACTACCCAGACCTTTACAAGCCACCAGCATTCTGCCCAGATCCTTTATTCTGACAAAGGATTTTGTCAGTAGGGGCTGAGGAGGTGCAAAGTTCCCCCCCCAGGCATCTATTCCATCTGCTGCACCACTTGTGACCATAAACACAGGGCTTGAGTTTCCAGCACGTCCTTAAAGTCACTTAAATGCAGTTTCACATTCAACACTCTTCCTCAGCACAAAACCAACACGCCCTCCAGGTGAACAGCAGGAAAACCTGCTAAATGCCACCAAAACAGGGATTGCAGCACAAGCTCTTAGAAGAAAACATCAGGAAAACTCACTTCTGCTTGGAAACTTCTCCCCTCGTCTTCTAAGGAGAAGTAGCATCTTGGAGTCCAATTCCCCACTAGTTTTCCTGCTTGCAACCCCTTCCAGAAACACTCTCCTGCTCACCCTGCTTTGCACAGCCCAGACTGGAAGTCAGCTGAGGCAGAAATGAAGCAGTTGGCCAAGAGGGAAAACAAACAAACAGAGCCCCCCCCCACGCAACAGGCTCTTCCAGAACAGCCTTCTGCCCGCGCTCGGCTTGTCACCGCTGAGTCACGGGCCAGCAGTGACTCATGGACAAAACAAACCACCCCACCACTGAGCTGGAGGGATGCTGCTCCCCATGGAGGATGGGACTCTTGATAGATTCCCAATTTGCAGCCTCCTGCTTCCATGGGAATGCCTCGTGCATGGTTTAGTTCCAGGGGCTCTGTCGCAGAGATCGCTCTCGGTGCTTCTGCCCAGCTGGGGATGAGAAGCAAGACTTGGCCAGCAGGAACCCCCAAGGGGAGGTGGTTTCAGGCTGTTCTTCCATTAAAAACTGGGAAAAAAAGCTGCATTATATATAATTATGGTTGGTTTCTTTTTATTCCATATCCCTCATATACCATTAAAGCAGAGGTGTGAACATTTCTTTGCTTATGAACATTTCTTCCACAAGAGGACATTCAAATGGAGTCCAAGAGCTTCACATGGAATCAAAGAATCACTCAGGTTGGAAAAGACCCTGAGGATCATCAAATCCAACCATTATCCCTACTCCACAAAGCTCACCCCTAACCATATCCCTCAAAACCACATCCAAACCACCCTTCAACACCCCCAGGGATGAAAACCAGGTTTCCATTGACCTCACACTTCAGGCTCCAAAGGCAAATGCTTTTTGCTGCTCTGCTATCCCAGGCAGCTCCCAGCACATCTCTTTCCACCAGCTTTTCCCTGCCCTTAGCTGTGCTGCCTGCATGGGACTGACAGAAATCAGGAGATCTCCTTTTTGCAGAGTCATCCATTGAACCTTGGATGTGTTCCCAGGTCTGATGAAGCACACGAGCAATTTTACCAGCACCAACCACCACACCAGGTGGATAATGTGGAGAAGTTTCTGGCCTGGGAGAAGGAGGAGGGGAAAAATGGGCAAAAGAATCTGTTTAAAATGCTGCTACTGCAAAAAACAACCCCACCCAACCTAAAATAAAAATACCCACGTTGATACAACTGTGCCTCACACCCTGAGGTGAAACACTCCACAGACTTGTAAAGCTTTCTGCAGATATTTCTCTGTTCATACTCAAAATTTCATACTCAGAATATTTCTCTACTCACAACTTACCATGCTTGTCAAATAAACCAGTGGAAGGATGCACTGGCAGCTCCAAAATGATTCTCCTGGCACAGAGCACCAGTCAGGCCAAAGCATTCCACAAAGCCAAGGTGGGCAGATGAAGCTGGGAGAGGAGACTGCACTGCCAGTCACTTTTGCCACTGCCAACTGGGCACAGATCCAGATTTTTCATGGTTAGGACCATGGACTAGATGCCCTTTAGAGGTCCCTTCCAGCCCTAAACATTCTATGATTCTATGCATGGCACCAACACTTCCAATGCTGGCATCTTTCATTCCAAATTCAGTTCTAATTTTCAGAGTAGAAATGTAGTTACCTACCCATTGTAGAAGTGGCACATTGCCTAACTTGCAGAAAATAAAATCCACATCAAATCATTTTAGGGTTTCCTAGCAGTGGGTGAAAACAAGGTGTAAACTTGAATTTACCAGAAAACAAGGCAAGATAAAGGGAAAAAATGGTTCCATTCTCCAAGTGGTGCCATGAACTTCATAGCATCATTTATAGAGCAAAAGCAGAAGGAGTTGAGCAACAGAAAGCCCTTAAAAAGGGAAATATTCACCTGTAGAAATACGAGCACCCCCTGACAGTGTTGTGAGTAAAATGTTCCTGAGTCTTCTCGTTGCCAAAGTCCTCCAAGGGGTCTGACCACAGGATGTCACACATGGGTCCATATGCAGGTGGTTCCTTGAATCGATCTAACTAAGAAAAAGAGGAGACAAAGAAATACTAAATTCTCACAGCAATGCACCACTGCAACACTGCCACAAAAAAAACTAGTTTTCTTAAAACAAAAAAGACCCAAAAAGATGGTTTTTTTCAGCTTTGAAGTGATGGATTTGGAGCAACAGTAAAAAACTCTTTGCTAACAATGACAAAGATCTAACCACAAATTAATAGATTAAAATAT
>JANHGL010012203.1:0-14974 GCA_024611195.1 Ceyx melanurus | reverse complement strand
ACTTGGTCTAGGTGATCCTGCTGTGGCAGGGGGTTGGACTAGATGATCTTCTAGGTCCCTTCCAGCCCCTAATATCTGTGATTCTGTGATTCTGTAGGAACGTTTAATGGACAGATTATTTGTTAGGAACAGGACAGGTAAACTGTGGGCATCCTTCCTCTTTTTCACATACTCTCTTCAAGAGTTCTGTTTAAAGTACAAGGCATAGCATAGCACTGTTCTGTACTAAACAATATTCTAAATCTCATGCTCAAGCAAAGTGATCCTCAAATGGTACACGGATCTTCTAAATGCTACACAAATTGCAAACAGAATATTCTGTAAGTATCTTAAAATATATTATCTGCAGTATCGTGTATAGCTCATTGTAGACAGTAATATTTAAAATTGTCATCAAAACTCTTTTTACAGTTCCTCAAAACTCAGATAAAACTCGTGCAAACACCTCTGACTATCAACATTTGTACTGAACAGGATTCCATCTGTATGAACTGAGTTCTATGCACAACTGTCTTCCTAATTGGAACAGAACAGATAAGTGCAAAATAAACTCTCCTGCACAAAACATAGTCTAATCAATTGTTTGCACAGTTCCTGACCATCAGCTTTTCTCAAAAGCCTGGGAGTGTTCCTTTGTGCCTTAAAAGGTATACAATGTGTGCTCTGACTGATTTTGAGCTTAATGAGCTCTCATTTTTAATAGAAACATATGAAGAGGATGAAAAAAAAATCATGCATACAAGTGAAACTTGAAAGAGAAACAAGAACTACTAACCAGATTCAGGAGGACTGTGAATATCAAGCACACCAGTGATTCAGTCACTTAGCTTTTTGTATTGATTAACTATTAGTCAAATTCCACAGGTTGGGAAGACGAACCAAGATTCATTTAATTCCTTCAGAACTGTAAAGTCACATTGAAGTTGAGAAGCATGCTGTCTGCTACAGTATAAAGGCTGCTATTAAGAAAAGGCAACACTGCAGAAGCAAAAGTGCTTTGGTTTTGTTTTCTTTAGCATAACAGGGAGTGGTGAGAGGAGATATAACACACTGAGTATATACTTCATTAAACTTGAGAAAGACAACCTGTTTGGACTGTCAGGGAATAAACGCATATAAAAAATAAAGGGCAAGCACACTGACTAGCTTTTCATAAACATCAGACTAATTTTCAAGATCTGCAAAATCATTCTGATTAAGGTATACATTGTGCTAGAGCCTTGTTGAAATTGCTCTATATTGTGCTGACACAAGATAAGTCAACCTCATTATAATGTACGGAGAAGAGAAATACTGTTGATCAACTCTTAAAAAAAAATGCATAACTTCTTATGTTTGTCTCAGATATTAATTTCTGAAACACTATGATTAAAGATTATTCTGTGACCTTCCTATTAGTAAAGTAGAAAGTAAAACTAAATGGATCACAAATATTTCTGCTGGAGAGAGCCTGTCTTTTGCTGGAGACAAGCAGAAAGAAAGCAAAAACACAGGCAACAGATGATTACACTCAGATACCCTTCTGACAAAGGTCCTTATTCAAACTGGATTTGAAATAAGTAGCACAAAAATACAGAGTAATTATGAAATTTATTTCTGCAAGTCATAACAACTTTGCTTTGTTAATCTTACTATGTTTAAAATTATGTTAATGAATTTGATTTATTTAACAACTCCTGACAGATCAAGTCTTTTTAGAACATTATTAGTTTACCTGCTTTTTCTTTTTTTTTTTTTTTCAATCTGAGAAATAGAGGAGAGATACACATGCACACATTGCTTTTTAACTGTGCAGTCCACAAGACAGGTAGAGCCTAGTGATCATACTCCAAAGAAGAAAAGATTAATCTGTGACTTATTTTGACTGTATTGACATAATCAATAATATTCATGCCTGTTGGCAAAATGTGCACATATAAATACTCTATAAATGTTGTTAAATAAAAGACTGCTGCATTAAATAATATGACCTTGCTACCTTTTAGTTGCAATCTTAGAGTGCAAACTTGTTTTAATTAGCAGTCAGCAAGCAGACTGTAACTTCACTGAAGGAGCATTGAAGAATCACTGCCTATTAACAACCCAGCGGTAAGTAAGCCAGTACAAATACTTATAACCAAATAGTGTGCATTTCAGGAGTGGAGAGGATTAGCTATTGGGCACACAACACAGTGGAGGAAATTGCTTTATTCCCAGTACTGCTGGGTACCAGGAGGCAATCACTGTGCCTCTAGCCCATTAACAGCATTCAGAGTGTTGCTTCCCATAGAAGGGGTGATTGGCTAACCACTGGGTGACCAATTAAATGCTATGAATAAGTCCCAAACCAAACAGCATGAGGCCTGTTTGTGGCACAGTGGTATCATTACTAAAGTGAAAAACTTGATGAGAAAAGAACATATTTAATTATAGAACTATACAAATGGCTAATTAGGACCATAAAGTGAAATGAATGACTTTCCAGTGGATTTTTGAATGTTACTGATAACTGCTCAGCTTCTTTAGAGACCATGAAAGTGATCTACAGTGCCAGCCTGCATATTATGGTAATGGATGGATCTTCATTACTGGGGATATGTTTGACCTGGTTGCTCAGGTAGCATGAGCAGTCCTCGATTCCTCTCCCGGCAAGGGTTCTCCTAGTGCAGCCCCTGGTCTGCCATGGGTTCTGCTCACTTTCACTCCCCTTCTCATATATTTATATGTAAAAGCATTACCTACAGTAGAAACTCATTCTCACTTTGAAATCTAGTGTCTTGCTAATTCTGCAGCAACTCAGAGCCATGCTTCCTTTTGGCCTTCAAAACCACAAATAGTTTTGAAATCTTTCCCCTTCATATCCCTCCCCAGGATCTTACAAACTCCTGCACTCATACCAGTTATTTTAATCTTTATCACACAAAGTTGAGAGTCCTTTAAATTACTTAGTCTGGTTTCCAAAAGAGTCCCCAGAGCTCAATGATTTCTTAATGAGTAGTGAACTTTTCATTTCTTCGCTACATGTATCCTCAAAATGAGGGGAGGAATGTTTCTACTTCAAGAAAATAGAGGGACGTGATTTTTTTAACTGAGCATTTTTTCCAGCTGCATGGGCACTCTGAGGTCTAGAGAGAATGCTTATCCTTGTAAACGACCCTTCCAATTATTTATTGACTCTATTAGTGGCAACAGCAAAAGGACAGTGTGAATATTACTTGGTATAGAGCTCTTGCTGTACTGCAGTATAATCATTATGTGTTATGATGTATTCATTCTAACACAAAGTAATAAACACAGAGCAAAGCCCAGTCATCAGAGTCTCTTAATGCTGACAAAACTCTTGCAAATAACAGCCTCCAGCAGTACCAGAGTCATGCTGAGATGTGGTTTGACAATGCCCCTAGGTGCCCTGATGATGCTGATGTATGTTCAGCACACAAGAGAACCATTGAAGGCCTGAGAGCTGAGGACTTTCTATGTGTACCTTCCTAGATAGAAACAGAATTCATTTAATCTCTATTGTTTTACTAATGGTGAGCTTTGCCTTTCTCCATCTCCAAAAGTAAATTGTCCCTTCTCCTTGATTTCCAGACTTTTTGACTCTAAACGACCAAGTTAATGGCTTGAAAGATTTGACACTACTCTCTAAGATTTATGGCATCACTTTTAATGTCATCCATTATCATATAAAAACACACTACTTTTTCTGTCTAAATGTGTGCAGAAAATAATGTAATTCCTTGTTGAAAAATTCAAAATCAATTATTGTATTCCAATATAGAGCATTCTCAGGTAGATCAACTTGCTTAAAATGCTTTCCTACCCTAAGTGATGTAACCCTGTGAGTCCTATTGTGGATATCATCTCTCCACCATGGAAATGATGAAGTACTACACTGAAGGTTAATTTGAGTTTTGACTAATCCATTTTATGAATTTATCTGAAAGTGACATTAACTCTTAAATTTTATGAGGAGTAGTGCCTAGGCTATAATAACATTGTCTGGACTTGTGGGTTTTTTTGGGTTGTTTTTTTTTTGTGTGTGTTTGGGTTTTTTGTTTTTTGTTTTTTTTTTCACCAAGGGGAGGCTTGCAAATAGCTGATTGCGGATCTGTTGTTTTATGAGCCTATAAAAGAAAGTAATTTCTGTAACAGCAGACTTACAAAGTTTATGTATAACTTCTAAAGCCCCTGGTGCAAGAATTAAGAAACTTTTCGAAAACAGGGGAAAATGATCCACAGAACCCTTGTGATTCTCAGTTTTTTACAGACAGCAACTTCCAGGACATTTCTGACTTTGAATTAATCAACTATTTTCCTTGAAAAATCTATTATGTTGCAGTTTGGTAAAACAAACAAAATCGGGATTTCATTGCATAGGATGAAGAATATATTTCTTAGCCATTTTTGTCTGAAATAAACGAAGAAGTTGGTGTGTGATTGATTAGTACACAACGATATTGGACAGGAAAGCTCCAGAAAGAAACTAGTTTGTCATCTTTTGATGGGCTGGAAACAATACTCTTCTGAAGGTGAAATTTATCTACAGATACTTACACTTACTGATGAAAAATATTATCTTTGTTGAATCAAGTTGTTTTCTCTATGTTTTCCTTCTGAAGACAGAACAATGCTAAAATAAGTTTTTGCACAATTATCATAATTGTTATTTTTCTCTAGATCATATTTTACAGCAGCAATCATGGTGTAAGTTTTTTATCATTTACCTGAAATTGGCAAAAAAATATTTTTTATTTATTAATACAGGAAATACAATTCTAATAGCATTATTGTGACCAAGGACGATATGTACAAAATTGTAAGTTATCGGTCATTCAAAAATAGAACTGCAGTTTAAACATAGACAATGCTTTTGTTTAGTTCTACTTTAAATGATATGAGCTGTTCTGAATCTACTCATAAACTTTTTACTATTTATATATTATACACAAGGAACAATACTGTTGTCAATATCCTTATGAAGAGGTTTCTCCTGATCATTCATAGAAAATTGGTATGATCCTATTCTGAAATGGAATGTATTGATGCATGTTTGACTATCAGAAATATTTACTTTTTTATTATGAGACAAGAAAGGGCTTCTTTTTATGCTGAGCAACTGTTGTAACCGAACAACTGTGCACACCATGTTGAAAAAAAAAAATTATAACAAACATAGCGTATGATCTGGCATTCTACATGAAATAATATATACATATAATATATAGAGACATCATTTAATAACATGGCATTGTGAACATGTTAATGCATTACAAAACTAAAGCATGATATTTTAAGTACCCAAGTTAATACTGAAGTATTAAGATTTTCAGAGTTTAAGAACACTAATCAGATTTTCTTCCATCCTTTTGGATCACTAACACAACTTCATAATAGTTTGTGTTTTGAAACATTACTAGTACACATTACATATATACTTTTATTTAAAATGTACCTCAAACTAACAATGCCTTAGTAGATAAACTCCTGACATTTATGGTCAAGAGTTCTCACTTATTTTTTGAAATCTACGAATGGAATGAGTCATATAAAATACCCAAGTAATCAATACAAGTACATTAATGGTTAAAGTAAAATTTGGGGCTAATTAAAATAATACTTCTAAAAAGTACAACATGTATACCATTTATCCATACAGAGTAATCATGTAGCACTAGGAACCTGTTCTCATATCGAAGGCTGAGATTGCTTACTATGTTGCTGGCATTCTGCAATATATTTTCTCTGAAGCATACCATATCCCAGTAAGAAAATGCTCTAATTTGCATTTTCCAAGTCCAAAATTGCCCATGCACTTAAAACTGAGAAGGTAATTTTTTTTCAGGCCTGAATTTCTGGTAAGATTCATTGTTCAAATTCAGATATAAAGTATTTAATTTCCACTATTTTTAAGACATGATATCTTTAAAGTGACATCTTTTTATTCTTGTAACATTCAACCATTCTTCAGGGAATTGTTATCAGTCAATAAAGAAAAAAATAAAAAAACCCAACCAAACAACAAAATGAAAACTGAATTGACTTTGAGCTGAGAATGAAAGGGAAAAATGACAGGACAGAGAGACCTTGCTTGAAAATGAGGGGCAACTTTGAAAAGATCAGAGTTCACACTAATGTTCAATTTTACACAATTGGCCTTTGGAGTAACATTTAATTAGTAGAAAAGAGAGGAAATCTATTAGGTCTTCATGGAAAAAAAAAAAAAGTGAATTTTGTGGATTTAGCTTCATTATTAGAGGCTTTAACATTTTGCTGAGGGACTCTAACTGCTGTATCCTCTTTCTGCAACTGGTTTTGCAAAGCTTCATGTTATCTTCTATTTATTGTGCTGCTATTTCTTAAGAGAGAAATAATTAGGTTGGAGCTGAGGTAAAATTAGCCTTTGATGTGTTTGGTTTTGGTTTTCTTTCTGTTTCATCACAGCAGCATGCTTTTGCCTTATATAAGGTGAAGTAATTAATAATATACTTTGCATCAATGTACCATATTTATAGACCTTAAATATCTCCTGATGAGACAACGTATTTCAATACAGTTTCTTACAACGTTTCTGTGCTTACAGGAAAGCAGGATCTGTTTTGCTTGTGTTGATCCACTGAAAAAGCAAAATGAGTCCTCACCATACAAACACTTATCTCAGTAGAGGCATTATCAGTGGATAAAATGCATTAGCAGTAGATAAAAGTGTTGAATCCAGGATATTACATCCATGTGATTTAGTATTAAAAATGCAGTTCCCAGTGAGGAGATTGACTTTTCCCCTTTGTCTATGGGAAAGTTATTGTTGGACAGAGATGGGAGATGTTGGTTCATTTGATTCCTGACAGCTTTTTGAGTGGTGCAATCACGAAGGTGGCATAAGAAGCTTTACATAAACAGAACTCATTTCTGTAGCTTCTTTACTTTCTCCTGAGTTTTATGGTCCTCAGAGAAGATCTAGAAGACCTTTGAAAAAGGAGAAATTACACCATGCAAGGGGAAGAATTGCCTTTATCTTTTTGTCACTTCAAGATAAATTGATTTTTAACTCTTTCCCCTAAAGAGGCTAAAGAGACAATGACATTTTATCACTTGGCCTTATCAGCACAATTCTTGTAATTGCAGCCATGCTAATTCCTCCTCACTGCGCAGAGACTTTCAGAGCTGCTGGACAAATGTTTGCTCCTCTCGAACCAAACAAAAGTTTTGGAATTACAGCCAGGATCCATGTGCATGAATAAAGTCAGTGAGAGGTACTCCTGATTTTGTGTAGGCGAAGAGCTAGGTGTCTGTTCCTCAGTAAAAATAAAGAGTTGGGTGCTTAAATCATCATGCTGTGATGCTGTTAAAGCTTGATGTCTGACTCTACTTAGAGCACTGCAATCGTGTTAAGGGACTGATGACAGGCATGAAGTAACTAAATGCTCAAAGTGTACCATGAGAAGCTATCAACAAAAGGAGCCTTGAATTAAATCCCTGCCCCTAGACTTGAGCTGATCTCTTGGTCCTCACTGGGGAAGCTTCTGTGCTCTGCTTTATACTCGTCCCTTTTGGCACACATTTTATGAGAAGCAAGTGGCAGAGGAAGCAAGAAGGAGAGGGGGAGGAAGGATGAGTTCACTTGCTGCCAACCACTTTATTTCTCTGCAGCTACTGTTCTAATAAGCACTTTCCCATTATGTTGCAGAGCCTTCATAGATATAGAAATTACAGTAATTTAGTAGAAGCCAAATAGCTGACTATGTGCTTCTGTATGTTTTATATGTATTGAGAATATATTGAATATGGTGAATGACAACAAAAATTGCTCTTACCTGACTGTCTCTTCAAAGAGACATCAAAAAACAACATTAATGATGCTCTGGAAATGTTATGGTATTTTTCTTCTTGGATGTATGTTTCAGGAAATATTAACTGAAATTCTGGTCTACCTCTCTTGTTGGATGGGAGGAAGAGGATATCAAAGAAACAAAAACCAAATTAATTAGGTGAATAAACCTTTTGAGAGGATAGTGAATTTTTAAAGAGCTGTGTTTTAGTATTCAAAATGGAGATCTGAGCAATTGGTGCATTTTCTTGGTGAGAATTTGATAAAAATATAACCTGGTCTAATATCTTCAAGAGGACTCTGCTTCCACATAGCTCTCTTAAGAAAGGCAGAACTTGTCATATGGGAACCGAAGGTTGGTATCTGGTTCAAATCCCAACACTCCATCTGTCAGCTTAAATATTAAGAAATTGGTAATGCGAGGTCAGTGGGGGCACTTCATATAAAACATAAAACAGTACTGTGTTTCAGATTATTTCCAGAAGGAAAAATACAAGGGAAGAATTCGAGATAATCTCTAAATTAGATGTCAGATTTTGTCTGACAAGGCTATTTCACAGTCTTCCAGTGTTTACTCTGATTTTGTTTTGTTAAATCTACTGTGCAGTCTTAATATTTGCCTTAAGATACTAAATTAGTGAAGATAACGGAGTTACCTAGTACTTGCTGCTCTTCTGTATATTTGAGCAAAACTCTAAATTTTATAAAGCTTTGCCTGGAGAAAAACTAATAAGGCTAATAGATCACATTTATTCTTATCTTAGTGGAAGATATTTTGCCACAAATCATATTTACATTTTTTTTTCCATTTGTTAGTGAACACTTACCATACCGGATTTGTTATGACTCTTCTGCTTCATATGATGAAGAGAAAATATTTACCACTATAGTCCTACTCAGTTGAATAACTAAACACATATACTCTTTCTTTACAACGTCCATAAATTTTCTTCTATTGAATTAAAAAAGAAAAAAAAAAAAGGCAATCACTTAGATTCTTTCTTAAGAACATTCATGTGAACTGAGTCTACAACGCTGAAACAAAGATGTGCTTATACTGCCATCCAGTAGTGAAACTATCTCCCCAAAATATAGTGTGGCAGGTTGACTTGCTAACTACCAGATACGTACCAAGCTGTTCTAGAACTCCCCTTCTCAACTGGACAGGGGAAAGGAAATAAAATATGATGAAAGGTTTATGCGTCGAGATAAGAACATGGAGACCACTCATCAATTAGTGTTACAGGTAAAACAGACATGGCTTGGGGAAATTAATTCACTAACAATCAAATGAAAGCAGGATAATAAGAAAAAGAACAAATCTTAAAATACATTGCCTTCACCCCTCCCTTCTTCCCAGGCTCTAATTCACTCATGGCTTCTCCACCTCTTCCCTCTTAGCAATGCAGGGGAATGGGAAATGGATGTTTTCAGCAGTTCACCACATTTTCTCTGTTGTTCCTTTCTCCTCAAAGGGAGGACTCTTCACACTCTCTCCCTTCTCCAACATGAAGTCCCTCCTATTGAACACTGTTCTTCATAGACTTCTCCTACATGAGTTCTTCCCACAGGATGCAATTCATGAGCATCTCCAGCATGTGTCCTTTCCACAGGGTAGTCCTTCAGGAATAGACTGCTCCAGTGTGGTTCCCCTGTGGGGACACAGGTGGTGTCAGAGAACTTGCTGTAGTGAGGGCTTCTCTCTGTGGGGTCACAGGAGCTATGAGGAGCCTGCTCTAGTGCAGAGACTCCACAATGTCACAGCCTCCCTTGGTGAGTATCCCACTGCTCCAGTGTGGGGTCCCTCCATAGGCTGCAGAAGGATATATGGACCACCGTTAAACTCCATGGACTACAAGGGAAAGGACTGCAACATGATCGTCTTCACCAGAGGTTGCAGGGGAACCTCTGCTCCATCGCCTGGAGCACCTCCTCTCTGTCACATTTTTCACTATCATTAGTATCTGCTGAGTTGTTTCTCTCACATATTATCATTCCTTTCTCTCAGCTGCTGTTGTGCAGCAGTTTTTTTCCCCCTTCTTAAACAAATTATCACAGAGATGCTACTGCTGTTGTTGAATGGCTCAGCCTTGACCAGTGTCAGGTCCATCTTGGAGCTTGTTGGAACTGGCTCCATCAAACATGAGGGAAGTTTCTGGCATCTTCTTACAGAAACACACTTGTAGCCCCCACCACTACTATTAAATTTTTCCACATAAATTCAATACACATAGTTCTTTTCATTCAGCAGGAACCAATGTAAGTTATATTAACAGTGTCAAATACTCTGAGTTCATATTGAGAGGGTTGGACAGGCTGATGGAAAGGACATATGAATAAAACTGTAGTAGTTGCCAGATTGCTGTAATGAAGTTGTTAGGAATAAGCAACACTATTATAAACTAAAACCTAATAGAAGAATTCAGGTTGGTCTAAGTACTGGTATGTTGGGAAGAAAATAGGCATAGTCCTATGAAGCTTGGTTTACTCAAATACACTCTTTCCTTTGTGGGCATTTGCTGCTGCTCAGGTGGATTAAGTTAGCTGAAAAAAAAACATATCAGTAATGCACCTGTGCTTCATAGCTGAGCTGTTAAGAAATGAGAAATTTTAACATAGACATAGTTAATATAGTAATGCAACTAAAGGTCTTCTAGAGATAAACCTGATCAAGCCTGGCCATCTTGGAATGAAAGTCAAGAAGCCCACAACTCTCATGTGGACATTGGCACCAAAATGTGGTAGATAGGTGTTTAAAATTTTAAAGTCACAGTTCAGTCTGATAAGATTAATTCTCACAGAAAATGTAACAACTTGCCTTAGGTAAATGGCTGTATCCCTGTGAATTCTTGTAGTTGGGTCTTATGATCTTGTTTGGGCTTTTTTTTTTGTTTTATTTCTTTATTTATTTATTTATTTGCTAAATACACAACTTCCTCCAGATCACTGTAATGAAGCCTGTTAATATTTTTTTTCAGATAATAACTGAGCTTCTAGCAGTAGATATTTATGAAATAATTTGTGCCTTTGAACTGACTACATATAGGAAGGATTCTTTTTTCTACATCTTAGACTAATTTTAAAAAGATGCATCATGTTCATTGCCTTCATACTTGTGTTTTTAATATGCTGAAAAAAAAAATCCTTTTCTTATTTCCAATAACGTGCTTTTTATGCTTAAAGATATAGTCCAAAAGTTGAGACTTGGGAGAGGGGAAACTGCAAATTAAATCTAGTTTTCATAACAAGCTATAGTCGTTTTACTGATGGTACCACTATGTGATGATATGTTAGTGAAAAATAATCTGTCAAGTAAACTCAAGTGTGTTAATTAATTTCCAATTGATGAATTTCCAAGCTTTTCAATATATTTTTCTGCTGTCTTTTTTTGGACAGAAGAGTCTTCATGGATGCTTCATTTTCTGACACTAGCCAGAATTTCCCTTCAGTAGTCTGAGAGGGAAAGTATCATCAAAGAGACACACAATGCCTTTCCCTTCCTATGTGTAGACAAGCCCCTTAAGCAACACTAAATGACTGACATCTTTTGCACACCATGGTATCTTGTCAAATGTGATGGAAACATACTGTGTGGTTTTCTGAATTCCCTTTGAAAATCTAATTTTGACTTTAATTTCTAAGTAACACAGTCGACATACAATATCCCATTTAATACTGTTACAGTTCATCCCAACTAATCACAGTGACTCAAGGTAAGCTGAATAGCAAGCATGGCAAAAGTGAGATCTTTATTAATTTATAATTCTTACAATATTCACAGAGATCACTTGAACAGTGCTTTTATTTTGGCCTTAAATATATATGAATCAGGGTTTACTATTGATAGATAAATGTGAAATGTGTTTTAATGTTTAATATTTTTTTTAAATATGAATATTTTTAATAACCTTTCCTGTCAAGCATATTTTCTCCTTGGTGTTGATACAGCTTTGTTTCATGGCAGAACAATATTGTCTTTTGTTGAATCATGGGCTGCCCAGGGAGGTGGTTGAGTCCCCATCCCTGGAGGTGTTTAAGAGTCACGTAGATGTGCTGCTGGGGGACATGGTTTAGGGACACTGGCAGTGTAGGGTTAATGGCTGGACTTGATGATCTTGAAAGTCTCTTCCAGCCAAATCATTCTATGATTTTATGATTCTATGGTGGTGGTGGTGTGTTTTTCTTGACACCTGTGGTAGGTATTAATATTAAGAGCATTTCTGTTACAAGATAAAGAGTAATTATTGTTGCATCCAAACAGAACAGAATCTGCTTGCTCTGGCCAATATTTATACTTGAGGGAAAAAAACGTGTGTTTCCATCAAAATATTTGTCAGAATAAAAAGGACAAGGTTTCTTATTGCTTCCTTAAACTTTCATTGAGGTACTACTGTTTCAGCCTAAATCTTTATTTTAAACAGTATATATTCCACCCTATACAGTGGAATCCAAGACATAAACTAATATTATTGGCTAAATGAAAGGGTAGTTTTAAAGGTAATTTTAGGGAATTTACTAGTCTAAAATGAAAGAAAAAGTACCTTTGAACAAGGAAACACAGTTTCAAGATACTGTGCTTGTTAAGGGAAGATTAATGACAGTCCATAACACATTTAACAGAAAAATAATTTAATCTGCTGTATCTCAAGTCTAGATCAGAAAGGAGATCTTCTGTCTTGAAAACCTGAGGTTTTTATAATTGTAGAAATACATCTTATGCATTGCAGTACACTGAGTCTTTAAGTTGCTTTCAAATGAGAAGTTATCTTCAATTCAGTGCACCAGCAGTATGGTCAGAAACCTTCTAGTAAGAGGAAACAAAACTGATCGCACAGGGTAGCACAGATCTTAAAATTTCTGTCAGGTGCAGACATTATGAAGTTTTTCCATATGGAGTATGGGCTAATAATTCAGGAGCTGTATTCAAATTTACGAAATCTGCAGTTCCTGACTCCTGAAGAAAAAGGGAAGAAATAACGGGCATTGTATCTATATTGCTTTGAATACAGATACGTATTTAACAGTATGGCAAGAACAGGTAAACAGGGAGCAACAGTACTGTAAAACCTTTTTGTTTAACACTGAACTTAGAGACCACCTGCCTCTTCTGAAAAGCATTTGGTATAAGAATGCTGGGATACTTAATTACATTAAATACTCTGGTGTAGATAAACAAACTGCTCCCAAAAATGCATTTTAGTATAATGACTCTCACGGATCTGTAAAAAGTATCAGCAAAGGTGCTACATTCATTTGAACCCCAGCATTTTGGAATTACACTAGCTAGTAATAGTAGCCTATGATGTACAGGGACAATGTCAAAGGTAGTAGACAGACCCATAACACTTCTTTTGGCTTGAACTGAAGGAGAAAGAGCTTTAATTGGCTTCAGCTCTCAGCCAAGACTGGTTAAACTCATAGTCTCTGTGCGCTGCCAGTCTGGCAGCAGAAGTAAGAGACAGGCAAAAGATCAGTGGGATGAGGCACGATACCTTCACCAGTCATGCTTGGAAACCTTTGTAAGGAAAATGTGTCACCAGTTATTAGACTCTATGTTTATAATAGGATCTTGCACTCAAATAATAAAAGCCATACAAATAACATGGACCAGTCTGAGTACATGTCAATCTCAAGAAGTGAAATACCGGATAACTGAAGAAGAAGTGATGCAAACAATGCTTGTAGAATTGGGCCATCAAGAAGCAAATGCATTTATGATGCAAGCATTTAGGCACACAGGATTTTAGAGTTTTTAATAATAGCAAATTTGATATGAGTAAGTTCTGAAAAGTTTTATCCCCTGAAAATATAGATCAGATGAAGATCTGGTGTAATATCACTATATTATAGTGTTCAGGTACATTCTGCAAGTAATTTATGGCTGAAGGGAAAGATATATTGCTAGTAATTGAAAGAATGAATCACCATTTGCTATTATTATTCATCTACCACCATGTTGTTTTCACCTGCATGCAACTGAAAAAAAAATAAATTAATTGGAGTATAAATTATATAATACCTAGCAAAATGTGCAAAGATAAACAAAATGAATGTACTTAGAGATGATATGTACTATCTGAAAATGAAAATATATATTACTGTTTGATGTAGTAGAAAACATATGAAACATAGAAGGAAATCTGCATGCACTATCATCTGCAAATTAGCACGTATAAAGGTAAAATGAACTCAATTTTGAAAGTTGTGATTTTCATATTAGGAGCTGGCATTCTAATTCCTCTCTGAAAATGTCATTGCAACAGCATCTCCAAAACAGGAAAGGAGAGTGAAAGCTGGAGTCCAAAGAAATGTAGTCAGTGTTTGTTATTAAGGATGTTCTGATATTTTTATGAACTGCCTTAGAACCTAAAGTGACACATGTTCTAGAATATAATTATTTTTAATTTCCTTTATTATGTTAATATCATTGTGCATGCCTAGGAAAAAAATATAACAAGTGGTATACGTTTGTTCTACCACTCCATCTAAGGATTTACAGTTTTGCTTTAGCACTTAATTTACATTTTGCCTGGGAAAAAAATGATTACCAGATGGCTCATGGCTATTTTTACATGTTGTAAGGCAAGTTTCCAGCTGATAATTATGACATTACTGCAAAAGTCTATATTTTGTGTTATGAATATTTGGCACTTAGCTTAGTAACCACTCCTTAGAAGTGGTTACTTCTGCTCTCTTTCCTCCCCCGTCTTTCTCTCCTCTCTTCTCTTCTTTGCCTCCGTCATGCTCAGCTGTGAAAGTAACAAAATTCAAGAAGCCCTAAGAAAGCAATAATCTTTCTGAGTCTATAATTCAGACATGAAAAAACAGTTAACATGAAACTAAAAATGCTTTCCATTAACCCCTTCTCACTACTAAAACTTATAATTCGTGGTTTTATATTATTTGGTTATATTTTCATTCCTTAGATTCTATTAAGAGTAAGTAGGAACAAATTGTCTTATTCATAATAACATAACCCGAGGTAAAGGGGGTGAGTGGAAACAAGTTCGAGGTCATGGTACAAGGAGAGTACCTCCCTTACCTGCTTCTACTCCTCAGGTGCCTCTGAAAAACAGATATGAGACCCTTTGGGAAGACAATCAGTCTTCTTATAATGAGTTGGAAGGTGGGGGAGTGGTGGAGGGGGAGGCTTGGAGGCATGTCCCA
>JANHGL010012201.1:20065-76188 GCA_024611195.1 Ceyx melanurus | reverse complement strand
TATATATATGGGGAAGAGATGGCCTTGGGAACATTGGAAAGTGGGAGTTGAAGGTCTGGAGGTGCTGGAGAGCAGAGCTGGGCAGGGGAGGAGGTGGTTTTCTCTGCTGCAGATTTCCTTGCAGGGAGAGCTGGCAAGTTGCTTACACAGAATCACGTCAGTTGCCCTTTAAATCATTAAAATCTGTTTGAGGAGTGAATCAGGCTTTTCTGTTGTCTCCTTCTCCAGGATTTCATCAGTGAACACTATGGAGAAGAGGGTGTCTTGTTTGAAAAAGAAATCAAAGAGTTCATGGAGCTGCGGCAGGTCGGTGTCCCTTGAGTTGCAAAGCCTTGCATTGACTTGTTCAGAAATGCTTGTTGGAGGTGCTACATTTTACTCTGGGGTATCCCTTGATCCAAACTGCACCTTTATCCTTATGTCTCAAGGTGCAGGATTCCCCCTCTGGAGCATCTTGGCTTTTAGGTTACAAAATACTACAGTTTGTTTGGTAGTTGGTTTCTTTCCCTGTCCTTTAATGCCCTGCTCACCTAGGATGGAACAGCAATAAAAGTTAAGATGCAATCCATTACTGGATTATGAAGATTAGTTCACCCCCAGCAAGGCTAAACAGCTACTTTCTCTCCAGCAAGTGCTGGGAGAAAAGGAAATAAAAAGCAACCCTGCAAAGGTGAATTTTCTCCTCTCCTATGGAACAGCTCTTCATAAGTAATTTCAAATTTTGCCTTGCTTTGAAGCTTTGATCTGGGAAAGGAGGAAGAAAGAGCCTTGCCTAAGCCCTTGTGAAGGGCCTGATCTTGCTCTTCAGGCTCTGAGAGAGGAGGCCTTCAAAGCCAGAAGGTGAGAAAAGCCTTGTGGTTAAAACAAGGCATTAGGAGAGCTCTGACCCTCCTCCCTGCATCAGGTCAAGAGGTTTTTTTTATTAACAGCAAAAAAATTCAATTTCTTCCACAGCATTTATTTCAGCAGAATTTACATGAATTTGTCTCTTAAAAAAATTTCATCCCAATTTGGTTTAGGGAAGTGTTGCCACTTGCACAGCACCAAACTGGTAGCTCCCCAGCCTTTTCCATGGCTGAACTTGTGCTGTGGGGCTGCCTCTGGGGGCACAGTATCTTGTCTGCTATTGATCTTATCCTATTGGTCATATGGATCTGATCCTGTTGATCAAATAACTCAGGTGAAGCTTCTTCCCCCTGGGCTGTCTATCATGTGCAGTTCAATCAATCTGACATTTCCTTCCTATTTCTTGCACCAGTACAGGTGAGAGATTGACCTGCTGGAAAGCAGCTCTGTGGAGGACCTGGGAGTCCCCATGAGCCAGCAGTGTGCCCTTATGGCCAAGAAGGCAAATGGTGTGCTGGGTTGCATTAAGAATAGTGTCCAGCAGGCTGAGAGAGGTTCTCTTCCCCTCTACTCTGCCCTGGTGAGACCAGATCTGAGATACTGTGTCCAGTTGTGGGCTCCCCAGTTCACAAGAGACCAAGAAGTACCAGAGAGAGTCCAGCAGAGGCTCTGAAGATGCTGAGGGCCTTGGAGCATCTCTGTGCTGAGGGAAGGCTTAGAACCCTGGGGCTGTTTAGTCTAGAAAAGACTCAGAGGGAATCTTCTTAATGCTCATCAATATCTAAAAGGCAGAGCTGAAGAGGATGAGGCCAAACTCTTTTCAATGGTGCCCAGCAATGGGACAAGAGGCAACAGGCACAAACTGGAACCCAGGAGATTCCATCTGACCAGGAGGAGAAACTTATTTCCTGGGAGGGTATCAGAACCTGGAACAGGCTGCCCAGAGAGGTTGTAGAGACTCCTCTGGAGAGGTTCCAAACCTGGTTGGACATGATCCTGGACAACCTGCTCTGTGTGACTGCTGGAGCAGGGGATTTGGATGAGATGATCTCCAACTTCTAACATTCTGTGATAATTTCTCACTTCTCTTCCCACTCATGCATCTCCTCTCCCATCCCTGCAGGCAATGCGCACCCCGAGCCGCAATGAAGCCGGGCTTGAGCTTTTGATGGAGTATTACAACCAGCTTTACTTCCTCGACAGCCGTTTCTTCCCTCCTAACAAAAGCCTGGGTGTCTTCTTCCACTGGTTGGTGCACCTTTCCCCACCCCACCTGGGGCATCACAAACAGGGAGGCAGCCAGGGGCGAGCTTCCATGATGGGATCACCACTACAGCAGCAAAGCTGAGGCTGGTGGACATGGGCAGCTTGAGTTTGCTTTTGCCCTGGGTGGGTTAATTAAGGGAGGCAGGGGAAAGCATGTGCTCGGCTGGGATGAGCCATGTTGGGAGTCGTGGCTATGAGCCTAAGCAGAGCACTGAAAACCCTCCAGGCTCCTCCTGAATCATTGGGTATGGACTCGGGAATGGGCATCTGTTGACTCTTCCTTTCTTTAGGTATGACTCCCTGACGGGGGTCCCATCCCACCAGCGAGCACTGGCCTTTGAGAAGGGCAGTGTACTCTTCAACATCGGAGCCCTGCACACCCAGATCGGAGCGCGGCAGGACCGTGCATCTCTGCCGGGGCTCAACCAGGCCATTGATGCCTTTCAGAAGGCAGCTGGTACGTGGGTTCCTCCATCCTCTAACTCCCCTTGGGCATGCAGGCAACATTTCCATAGGGTGGGAATGATCCTCATGAGCGCAAGAAGGGGAGGGAACAGTTGTACAAAGAGGGATGAGTACAGGGCATCTCCAAGGGATCATGAAATGAATGCAAGTTCACGCCATGCTGCTTCTGTGGGTTATGATGAGGATCTGGGAT
The DNA here is from genome assembly GCA_024611195.1 of Ceyx melanurus. Classification (NCBI taxonomy): domain Eukaryota; kingdom Metazoa; phylum Chordata; class Aves; order Coraciiformes; family Alcedinidae; genus Ceyx; species Ceyx melanurus. The sequence goes on along the minus strand of JANHGL010012201.1, from coordinate 73,418 downwards.
TGCCCCACAGCCACACCATGGACTCTCTCTTGCTGCACAGCGGTAGTGATGTCCCAGCTGGGAAAAGGAGAGATGCTCATCCATCTGCGAGCAGCTGGAGGACAGAAGTTTTGGAGAAGAAAGCTGTAGTCAGGGACCCTCGACTTTTTTACCCACCAGTTGTGGTGCTTCATATGTGAGCTGGGTTGGTGGCTCTTTTCCTTCTGTGTCACTGGTTGGCAAATCTTTGTGGTCCAAAAAGTCTGTCCTCCTGCTTACAAGCCTGGTGGCTACTAAGATCTTCTCCCTCATGCAGGTGCCTTTAACTACTTGAAGGAAAACTTCTCCAATGCTCCCAGCCTGGATATGAGTGCTGCCTCCCTGAACATGCTGGTGCGGCTGATGGTTGCTCAAGTCCAGGAGTGTGTCTTTGAGAAGATGACCTTGCTGCGCACGCAGCACGACTTCCTTGCCCGACTGCAGCTTGCCCAGGAGGCAGCAAGGGTGAGCATCCTGGGGAGGAGAGGATTTGATGGCCCTGTCCACGCTGGAGAAGCTCCTTCACTGGTCATCAGAACCCTGCAGGAAAGGACACTATCTCCTGATGGATGTCCTACATCTCAACCCATGGCTTCACATCTTGTCTTTTAATACTTCACAGGTGGAAGATGTCTACTCGCTGGTACACCAGACAATGACACAGGCCCATGTGAAGGATTATGTTCCCTTCTCTTGGACCACCATGGTCCATGTCAAGTCAGAGCATTTCAAAGCCCTCTCCCACTACTTTGCTGCCATCGCTCTTTGCGACTGCCCTGGTAAGTGTTACAGCTCAGAGGCTAGTGCTGGTTCCACTGGTAGCCTGATGTTCAGGAGGGAATCAAAATAAAAGAGGTAAAGGTAGATTAATACAGAACCTAAAGGTTTGGGGATGTTCTGAGCTGTAGATCTAAGCCTGTTAACTCAGCAATTCATGCACAGGGCAGATTTCCCCCATATTTCTGGTCTGCAAATTCCTTCCAAGAATATGAGCAAAAAGATGCTGTAGGGATGCCACCTGCTGTTCCCTTTGAGCCTGGGTGGTCACTGGAACAGGCTTCCCAGGTGGTCAATGCCCTATCCCTGAAACCACTACAGGTCAGGTGATCTGGGGCTCTGAACAACCTGCTTCAGTTGCAGATGTTCCCGCTTCCTTCAAGGGAGTTGGACTAGATGACATTGAAAGGTCCCTTCCGACCCAAACCATTCTAATATTCTATGGGTGTGTAAATGTGCAGGGGAGTAATCTGCCTGCTGATCATGTGTGCTAATGTTCTCAGCTGGGCATCCTCTGAAGCAGCTGGTCCTTACTGAAGGGCAGATGGGAATTTCAGAAAATAAAACAACAAAAAAAACCCAGGATGTCCCTGGATTAATTGTCTTGGGCTACTTGAAATTAATTACCAACCTCATGGCCAGCTGCCCTGGACCGCCCAGGGTGGCAAGGTGCTGACAGCAAGTACACGTGGCTGTGCAGGAGCTGGGCTGATTTGACTTCAGCAGGAGCATGGATGTAGGATGCAACTCATCATTCCATCTGCTCCATCACAGCCATGCAAGCAGTTTTGGGTCAGGCAGAGGATCTGGGGGTGGGCAGCTGAAGCATGCTGTGACCTGTGCTGCTGACTCCTCACTTGGTGGAGGACAGGCTGAGGGACTTCTTGAGGGATGGCTGCTGAAAGCAGTGCTGTGCCAGTGACGCTATAGCTGCCAGACTGTCCCAGCATCCTCCCCCCCACTGGAGCCTGCCCAAAAATCTTTCTGCTGGGCTTGTGTTGTGGGTGTTGCAGAAGCAGGATTGAGCAAGTAGAGCTGCTGGGCTAGAGACTGAAGACAGGACAGTGGGGTGCCATGGGGCTGAAGCATCTTAAAGACAGAAATAGCAGAGGTTGGTGATGGGGCTGGGTTTTCATGGGGTTACAAGGGACAGGGACAAACCTTTTTACTAAAATTTTGAGGTGATTTACCTGGCACAGTAACTTTAAGTGCTCAAGAAAAGAAGCATCTTCAGGGATATGTCTAATTTGGGGTGTTTTGGTGGTTTGTATTTTTTTGGCTGCATCCAGAGCATGCTGTTGAGATAGAATCATTTTGGTTGGAAAAGACCATTAAGATCTGTAAGTCAAGCCATTAACCCATTACTGACAAGTCTCCACTAAACCATATCCCTTAGCATGTCATCTACATATTTAAATACCTCCGGGAATGGGGACACCACAACCTCTCTGGGCAGCCTGGTCCAGGCTCTGACTCCCTTACAGAAAAAAAGCTTTTCCTTATTTTAGGTGCAGCTTCTTGTGTTCCAGTTTATGCCCTTTGCCCCTTGTCCTATTATTGGGCACCACTGAAAAGAGACTGGCCCCAAAGAGGCTGCCACGCAGCCCTGAGCTCCCTGTGAGCTAAAGAAGATTAGGAACAGCTTTGGCTGGGAACAAGAGTGTGAAAATCACATGGTACAGAGCCTAATGTGGTGCTTGGAGAGCCTACACAAGCTCTGTCCATCTCAGTTTCTCCATTTAAGGACCTTATTTGTTGTACTGAAAGCTCTTGGCTCATGCAGGGGTACCAGGTGCACACTGCAAGGAGAGCTCAGCTCCCATATTACACTTTAATCTGCCCAACTCTTGTGCTTGAGTTGTTGTCTGACTTCACTCCATGTGATGGACATCCAGGTGAGGAAAATTCAGAGCTCTATTTCCAGTCCTCCTTCCAGGAGAGAAGGAAGCAAAAGATCTGGATACTTGTGTTGGGCACAGAACAAATCCTGCACTTGTCTTCAAAGCCTGTTACATCCTTGAATATAACTCATCTCTCTCCCCTCAGTGATGTCTTGGTCATTGCAGGCTGTGGTTGGGTGAGAGGAAGCTGCTGTTGAAGTTGTGTTGAAGCCACATGAATGTAGATTTGGCTTCCTGCTCCCCTTGTGTCCACTGCTGTGGGGGTCTGGATGGTCTAGCAGTGCCCTGACTTCTCTCAAAGTCCATCCTCACCCATCTGTTTCACACAGTGGCATCTGATGCTGAACTGCCGGAGCAGGAGAAGGCTTTTATCCAGTTCCATGTCACCATGCCAGAGGGACCATCACTCCGTGTCCTGCTGCAGGACCCTGAGGAGAGGAGGAAGCTGGGTAAGTGAAGCAGTGGGTAACAAAGCCCATGCTTCTTGCAAGGAAAGATTGATGTGCAGGCAATGGGCTCCATCATAAGCCTACCTGTGCAGGCGTGGTCTCCATGAAAACATGTGATGAGGTGTTGGGGTGGGTCTCTCCATGACAAGACACCTTTTGTCAGGAGTTTTCTTTAAAAAGAGCCTCTCCTGGGAAGTCAGGAAAGCATCACAGTTCTTCATTAGGGTGCTGAGTACCAACTCATGGTGCTTGCACCAACCTGTCCAGCTGATCTTGACAGTAAAACTTCAGGCACCAGGGTCTCCTGAGCCAAGTAATGTCACGCAATGCAGCATGGAGAAATCCACAGGGACATGGAGATCCTGGAAGCAACTTCGCTTGGGCTTGCCACTGACTTGGCTTGAAAACAAGAAGACACAGCAGATGCCAGGGGGTGGCTTTTTTAGCTGCATCACAAGGCTTGAGAGACGAGAACTTCCTCCCATGCAGATTTTCAGCTTCAGGGGAAAAACAGAGCGTTGCTTATTCAGCTGAACTCATGTTTTGGCAATCCCTCCCCAACGAGGCTGCAATGATAGCAAGCTCAGCACCCTGATTTTGGGGTGTCACCTCCTGTTTGCCTTTGCCACGAGCTGCTTCCTGGTGCTCTTTCCTCTCATTGCACACATGTGAAAGGAGATGGGTCCCACCAGGAATGAGTTTGTCATGCTGCCAGCCTCAGCAAAGTCGTCCTGGCTTTTCTGATGGGGGTGGGAGGCAGGGGATGTGCACAAGGAGACTGCTTTGATGCTTTTCTTGGTGGGGAATGAGCTTTGTTCAACATCTGCTGGTGCAAAATGAATGTGCAGACACCAGTCTCAGCTCTAGGTTTGGTTTACAGGAAGGGAAGAAACTTGTGGCCTTAAAACTATCTCCCTGTGGAGATGGTTTGTTTTTACCCTTCCCTTGTCTCCTAGTCTTATTACATTGTCAGATGTAGTATATTCCACCACCTTTGATAAAGTGGAGCCAAAACTTCCATGCAGAACCTCTACTTCCAGTGATCTGAAAACAGCAGGAGTTTATACTGATAATAAAACAGGGTTGCTTTCTTGCCCACAGATGGGACTGGCTGTGGATGTTTTGATAAAATACAATCAGCTGAATTTGGTAAAATTATTTTGGAGAGTCTCCTGCTCTCTGATATCCATTCAACCTCAATGTACTTCCTCGATCACATCTTCTCGTGGGGGAACACAGAGGTCTTCAGGCCGCTGGCTGTTGCTTCTCCCAAGTCTGCAGCAAACTCCAACCATCTTCCTGGGTTATGTTGCCACCGTGTGTCCTAAAAGGGAAATGCTACAGGGACACGTGTTTCTATGAGACGTGTGTGTGTGTGTGTGTGTGTGTGTGTGTGTGTGTGTATAAAAATATCTTCTCTGTTAGTTCAGCGTTGGATACGGGTATCTTGGTTGCAGCCTCTCGCAGAGGAGATGTTTGCATTGATAGCTGCGGCTCACCGCGATTTCATCTCTTCTGGCCATTTTTCGGCCACTCCGTTTTCACGAGGGCAGAAAGATGTCGAAGGCAAGTTGAGAGGAGCAAAGCGAGAGCAGATGCTGAAGAGGATGGAAAGCAGGACCGGCAGGGCAAGGAGAAGGCTTTGCTTAGCCTAGAAAAGAGGGAGGCGTATTGCATCTTCCCAAAGCACTAGGAGAACAGGGTTTGATTGTCCTCTGTGTCCCCCCACTCCAGCCCAGGGGACACAAGGCAATGGAGAGAAGTTAATTTGGGGAGGAGATTGAGGTTAAGCATTAGGAGGGACTTTCGGGGGCGGCGCAACGTGGTGGCAGCTCCTTCGCTGGCGGTTTTTTGGGAACATCTGCCAGCCCTGCCACCGGCGCCGGGGGAGTGAAGTAGGTCACCCTTCAAGGTCCCTTCACAGCCCTACATCAGGGGCTCGAGCTGACAGCTGGGACCTACTCCATTTAGCGCACGTTGAATGCCTGGCAGACTGGGAACGTGACTGGGCTGTCCCTGAGTCACGTCGGGTTGACAGAAGCCGCGGAGGCTGCTCTCATCCGTGGGCAGCCGAGTGAGCAGAGAGGAAACAGCGCCGGGGCTGCTTTGCTTCCCTTGGGCAGCCATCTCTCTGCTCCCTTGCAGGCAAAGCTCACCTGAAGAAAGCCATCATGAAGCATGAGGAGGCCATGAGGATCCACGGCTTGTGCAAGATCTTACGGAAGATGGATATCCTCCAAGAGGTTCTCTCCTTTGCCCACAAGCGCTCTCTGAGCAAATACTCAGAAATAGACCACGAGGAGGACTTCTTTGAAACTGGAGATGCCCCAGACATTCACCGTAAGTGGGTTGGTTTTTTTTTGAGGGGTGCAGCTGGGAAGACGATTTGTGGCAGGTTGCATGGGGTGGGCAGACTCCACAGTGAGTTCATGTCATGTTGTTGTGGACTAGAGCTCCCTGCACAGTGGTGGAGCATCACAGGTGGGAAGGGGGGTTTGGGTTGTATGTCTGGCAGCTACCTGAGCAGGTCCCAGTTCTTATGGGTCGTGCCATGCCCTCCGTGAGGAGCATGATATAGAGGCAGCAGCTGCTGCAACTACCTGACCCCAGTGTATGTGCTTTTCTCTCCCTACCACTAGCCAAAACGCACCAGAAACCAGAGATAAAGTCCCCCAACTTCTCCCAGGTGAAGGTGACTGACCTCTTCCACAGACTGGTATGTACAGCTATGGCATGGAGGTTGCCCTGAGGGAGCAGACACCTCTTCCTCCCTTGCATTCTCTGCTTGCCTGGTTTTCCTTCCTCCCTGCTGCCTCTTCTTCTCCCAGTGCAGCTGCTGCACTCATGGGCATCTTTCCAAGGTGCTGAGCTGCCCCCTTGAAGGCAGGGACCCATGCTGGGAGGGTGCAGATCTGTCCCTGCAAGACCTAAATGGATAGGCACAGGCATTTTGGGTGGGCTTTACCCGGGGTGGACCCAAGGGGACCCTTGAGAAGAAGCTTTTTGGGCTGGGATACATAGGAAAATCCCACCAGACCTTGATCCTTACCCTCTTTAGGGTCCTGGGGTGCATGGCTGAGCTTCAGGGCTTCTGTGGGCCCTGGCTGTGCTGTTCCCACCCCTAACGCACCCCGAAGGCTGTGTAGTACCTCAGGGAGAGGTTGGACATCTCTGCTTTTGAAGAGCCCCAAGGCAGGTGGATATATCCTGGTCCTGTGGAACTAGAAAAGTAAGAAAAATACAGAAAAATAGGAAATATTTGATGGGGATCTGACCCTGAAGAAGTGACCTATCCCACCACCTCACACCCTGCTGCTGAACTCCTTCCAGGTTTCATCCCCCAGAGCTAGGCAACAGTGAAATACCTCAGCCCACACAGTTCCTCCTTGGGTGATGTTTTGTTTCTTTTCTTGAAGGGGAGAATTAAAGAACCAGCTCTACCCACTGGAGCTTTCTACTCGTTTGCTTCAGGATTATAGTGTCTAAACTGTTGGCAGCTCGCAGATGTCCTCCTCCTGCTTTGCGGGAATGGAGTAATTCCAGGAGGATATCCAGACCTAAGCTCTAAGGTCCTCCCAAGGTCCTTCTGAACTGGCATGTGACTGTTGCTACTCATAAAGCCAACATCTGATGTGGGCTTTAAAGCGTCTCTAGCTTTGTAGTGCATAAATCTGCATTCTTGAGGGTGGTGGAGCCCTAGGACAGACTGCCCAGAGAGGTTGTGGGGTTTCCTTCTCTGGAGACTTTCAAAACCTCCCTGGACAATGTGATCCTGGGCAACAACCTGTTCTGGGTGACCCTGCTGGAGCAGGGGAGTTGGACAAGGTCATCTTTGAAGACAGGCTGAAAGAGCTGGGGGTGTTCAGCCTGGAGAAGAGAAGGCTCTGGGGACACCTAATAGCAACCTCCCAGTACCCAAAGAGGAGGGCTACAAGAAGGCAGGAAAGTGATTGTTTACAAAGGTCTATAGTGACAGGACAGGGGGAAATGGTTGTAAACTAAAGAGTAGATTTAGATTGGAAGTTAGAAACAAGACCTTTACCATGAGGGTGGTGGAACACTGGAACAGGTTACCCAGGGAGGTGGTTGATGCCCCATCCCTGGAGATATTCTCAACAGGGCTCTGAATAACGTGCTCTAGTTGCAGACGTGCCTGCTCACTGCAGGGTGGTCGGTCTAGATGACCTTTAGAGGTCTCAGCCCAAATGATTCTATGATTCCATGATCTCCAGAGGTTCCTTCCAACCCCTGCCATTCTGAGATGCTGTGATTTTTGAGGGCATGCAGACAGGGTGAAACAGAATCTCAGTCACATCCCTAGAGAAATGCAAAAGCTAGAATTTCTTGCTTTACCTTCTCCTCATCAGTGGGTGATTTGCAAGGTTGCACATGCCCAGGGAGTTTTCTTGCATCAAAAGGTGTTTTCTATGTTTTTACCTTACTCCAGGGACCCCTTTCAGTTTTCTCAGCCAAAAACAAGTGGTACCCAGTGCGGAGAGTCCACCTGATGAGAGGAGAGAATGGTTTTGGGTTCACGCTGCGAGGAGACTCCCCCGTCCTTATTGCTGGGGTCATCCCAGGGGGCTGCGCTGCTGTGAGTACCCCAAACTCTTATTGTGCCCATGGGGATGCTGCAAACAAAGTGTCAGGGGTTGCCTCAAGGAGTACCAGGTGGTTTTAGGTCTTAACACTACCTCGATAACTGCATTGGTGTGTTCAGGTTGTTTCATCCCTGCTGGTTCTCAGCCTGAGGCTTGCAGTTAGGTGTCACAGAATAATTGAGATTTTTAGGTTTGATTTTTTTAGGAGATAGATAAGTAAAAAATATGGAGGGTAACTAATTTCTAACTGCTGGCAGCCTCTCTTTGGCAAGCACACAGCTCCCTTCTCCCCCATTTTGGGATGTGGCAGTGGATGGAACAAGATGGCAAGTCTGAAATGTAAGCAGTCTCAGTGAAAACTCACTCCATGAGCTTCACGATGTATCAGGGACAACACTGTTTTCTAGCAGAACCTTGCTGGAGCATCCTGGTGGGATATCCAAAAGGTCTCCCCCCTCCCTCAGCTCTGTTCAGCATCAACCCTGCCATACAGTGCCTACCATCTCAAGAACATGTGATCCTGCTGCTAAGGAGCATCTCTTTTTGGGAGACTATAAAGAGCATATGTGGTCCATATCTGGACCCCAGTTGTGTCCCTTGGACTTCATTGTAGTTGGCAATGGATTGGACTCCAGATAGACACTGAAATTTGTGTGTTCCTGTGTGGACAAGTTTCTAAACCTACATTGCATTGCAGCTGTCTGGCTGCTCATAGCTCTGATGATGTCTCCAAGGCCCTGAGCTGGTTTGAGGCTTTTTTTTTTTTTTCTAAAGACCTTCAGTATTTAACCTTATCAAGGAGTCAAAGCTGGAAGCACTTTTGGGGCTGGGAGTCTGTAGCCTGCTGGACATCAAACATGGCCACCTCCAGCAGATGCAAAAGAGATCCCTAGTCTGTAGAGTATCCCACTTTTGCATGCACGCTGCAAACCAGTTGTAAAATCTTTGGGATGACAAAGGTATCAAGCTGTCTTGATCTGTCAGTGAAGGGTGTACCCCAACCCTTCCTGTGACCTGTATTTCTTCAGGGTTGGGACCTACAGAGTGGGGTGGACACTGAGCAGACCTCATGCAGTGACATCTGTGAGCTCAAACGTGCATCTTCTCTCTTCCCATGTAGGAAGCTGGGCTGAAGGAGGGAGACTACATCATCTCTGTGAATGGCAAGGACTGCAAGTGGTCCAAGCATGCTGAGGTGGTGCAGCTGCTGAAGAGCACTGGGGAGGAAGGAGTGGAGATTGGTGTAATAACCCTGCAGGGTTCAGAGGGACCAAAAGCTGTAAGTCACATTCCAAGCCTTAGGTGGGAAACTACAAAGAGGTTCCCCGGTGTCTTGCTCCCATGGTGCTGGAGCATCACATCTGCAGCTGAGGCTTCACACCCCTCTCTTCTCTCCTTCCCAAACAGGTGGACAAGAAGGCAGCAGCCATGTCCTCAGGCAGTGGGATGCTGAAGAGCAACAAGGAAAACAACCGTAAGAGCCTGATGAACAGCAAGGGTGCCAGCACACTGCTGGTCTGGAGCAAGAAGAGCAAGCGGAGCAAGAAGAGCACCTATGGCATCCCCTTCACTGCAGTGGGAGACAATGAGGTCATGTACTGAAGCAGCTGCTGGGCTACATCGTGTCCTGTGAGCTCCGGGGCTGTCTGCCCTTAAACCCTTGTGAACACCAGTTGACCTGTCCGGGCTGCACTGGTGTCGGTGCTGCAAGGAACCCCTCCCCAACATCCTCGGGGATGTGCCGCTGGCCAGATCCTCTCTGAAGAGGCGAGTGATGCACGGTACTGGACTCCTTCATCTTTCAGCTCCTGCATTCAACTGTCCTCCACTAAACAATATGGGGAAACACTGATTTGTTCTCCATGTTTAAATTTTGAGGGGTTTTCTTGCTCTTAAGGGGTCATGATGGGGGGGGGGGAGGGCAGAGCAGTGCTAAAGCAGGGATCGGTTTGTGTCTTTTGCTCGGTGCAAGGAGCAGTCAAACCAAGCCCCAGCCATTAAAGCAAAAGCTGTAACCTTCTTTAGCATCTCCCAGGCTTTCTCTGAAAAGGCCGCTTGCTGAGAGCAGCCGTCAGAGCCAAGTTGTTCAGCAGCTCTGGCTCAAGGTCACCTTTGAGCCTCCTTTTTCAGGAGAGGGGGACAACGTGGGCATTGATGACTCATGGTGACCCCCTCAAGGTGTGCAGCACAGAGCTGCCTGGGCAGCGCTGGGCTGTGCATCTCTGCTGCAGTACCAGTTAGGGATGTCCAAGCGAAATAGGGGTGAAGTTAGGAGGGGTTTAACTACTTTTTTTAGTGCTTTTTGGGTGGTGTTTTTTTATGTTTTATGGACCCCCCCGGTTGACCCAGCAAATAAGAGTCCAGCTGCACAGCCTGCTTCTTTGGAAGAAAAGGGAAAGACTTAATGTGCATTTATTGTCTCGCTTCTTTTAATCAGTAGAGGTGGATTGCCCTAAATATGTGAGTAGATTAATAGCTAAGAGCTTTGGGTTGTTTTTTTTCTTGGTATGAGATTAAAATTCCAGGAAGATAGCTCCTCCAGATTATTAAACTACTAAATTTGTGCTGGTGTTGGATCTTGCACACGTTGCTAATACCCTAACACTGTGCTGTCAGCATTCATACCCGCGCTGGGCTGATGGATACATGCATCTTGGTAATTGTACTGGAAATGCTGGGAGGCTCTGAACACGCGCTTAGATGTATTGGCAAAATTTTCTCAGTCCCATTTCTTCCTCGTGCATTATTTTTCTGGAGGCTAAAGAGCTGTCTGGTCTTCAGTGCTTGGATGATCTTGGTAGGTATAAAATACCTAGCAGAGATGCAATTGTATTTTTGTACTTTTTAAGTCGTGACAAATCTGTAGCAGTACTTTGAAGTGAACTGTCAGCAGGTTATTGTCGTGAGAACATCACCCCCCAGGGCTGAACCGTGCCTACTTCTAGGTGGCTCCGTGCCCATGTGTCAAGCCCCTGTTTTATTTGAGGACAACTTAGGGGTCAGACCAGATGACCTTTAAAAGTCTCTTCCAACCCAAACCATTCTATGAGTCAAACCATTCTGAAGGAAAGCTTCTGCTCTGTTATTGACCCAGACGCCTCTCCATAGACGGAGACATCGTCAAACCGGATTATGGATCTGGCTGCCACCAGGAGGCCATCTGGTGCAGTCAGCTTTTCTATGTCATCTTGCCAGCTGCTTGGCGCGGGAGTGGTGAGGACAGGGGGGTAAAAAGGCCACCTTGCTGTTAAAGCATCCCTGGCAACGTCTTCCCCCAATCCGGACATCTCCCAAGCTGGAGATGTATTTATTTGGAAGAAGCCGCCGCAAGCGGTGAGCCCACGTGTCGCGTCGCCACCCACATCACCCAGCTCCTCTGGTGGCGGAGGGGTTGTGTTTTGTGAGAGTTGGATAACTTCCCTAATGATGGTGGGTTTGTTTTGTTATTTGTACATGGACTCTCACCTTTTATGGATTAAAAAGCACTGATTTGGAAACACTTTGTAGCCCGCATCTCTATTGCGAATCACAGGGGGACTGGGTGCACCATCCATGGAGGGGAGCAAGCCCTGGTTGGGCTTCTGAGTAGGTCGGGCTCAGGTTATTTTTACCTAAATCTGGAGCTGTTCAGGCTGGGAGAGGTCATTTGGCTCTTATACAGTGTCATCCAAGGCAAACTGAGCTCATAAGCATTGAGAGCAGCCCTGACAGCCCTTGGTGAGCTGTCATCTCCACCTCCAGTGTGGTGTAATGGGAGCTGGTGTCTTTGTTGGATGGGTTACATGGAAACTACTTGTGAGGTGGGGAGTGGGGCTTAGGCTGAATCCCAGGTTAGCTTTTCTCCTGGAAAAAAAAGAAACTATTCAAGAAAGTCACCTTTGCTTCACACAGCATGTTTTGATCTGCTGGTTTTGGAAGAACACATTAGTGGAAACAAAGGCATCACTTGTGATGGAGGAGCTTAGTGGTAGCTGGTAAACAGCAAAGTCTTTATGTGGGACATCCCATTCACACTCTTATTTTCCCTTGGGGTTCTGTGTTTCACTGGGCCTCACCTCCTCACCATCTTGGGAGGATGACCAAGCCCATGGCTGTGGAGCTGGACTGTGTCTCCTGACAGCCATCAGGTCCCTTGCTTGGGGAGTGTGCACCAAACAGGAGTTGAAAGGACAGATTAGCTCTTCTTCAGAGATACCAAGGTGGGTTTAAACCCTCTTAGATGGTGAACCACTGTGAGTTCTTTCAGCATTGGGCTAATATATAAAAAGGTGGTAGGGAGCCTCTTCTTCTCCTGTCTACCAACCCAGGGTTAAATCAGCACCTGACTTTTTTTGGATGTATTTTTGTAATACAAAGTGTTTCCCTTTCATCAGAACTCCTGTACCTAGGACCAACCTCAAAGCTGGACCAAGTATTTTTGTCAAGCCACCCTCAGTAGGATGTTCTGCAGTAGATTATTTTCCCACCCATGTTCAGTGGATGTGGGAAACTCGTGACTCCATGGCAGGGATTGCCTCCCCCTCTGATGACATATTTTCAGATGAGATGTGTTCTCCATTGGCAAGAGCTAGGTGTTCCCTGCCTCCTCACTGCATCTCTCTATTCCTATTGTTTTCATCTGGAGCAGAAGGTGAAGGGATCCTGTAGGATTCTGATGGTGAGGTACAACACAGGTAGGAAGTACAAGACCAATTCTGAAAACAGCTTTACAGTAACTGAGAACTTAAGGTCTCTCCAGCCTCTGTCCCTGTGGAGAGGAGTTCCAGGTGAGCTCAGGAGCTGAGGTCATGTACAACGCTCCTTGGTCTGGGCATTCTGGGCTGTGACCACTTAACACAGCTCTTAAAGTCATCTATGAGCAGAAAGGAGGTGCAAAGAAGGTTTATTTTTCTCTTATTGATTTCTGGGACACAGCAGAAAGTGGTGCTTCCCACCCTAGAAAACCCCATCAGGTACAACCCAGCAAGCCCACGGGACTTCAACAGTTTCCTTCCTTTGAGGTTGGATTTTCCTCCTCTCAGAGCTTCATGCTCGATAATAAAAATCTTCCAGCCCATATATCAGCCCTCCCAGCGTGGTGGGAAGGTGTTTTGATTTTCCCCTCCATTAGCTACACAACGGCTCTCTTAACAGAAGAGGAGAATGTACTTGTGGTGGCAGGCTGTGGCCATGTGTCTGCCTCCTCCCTTCACAGCTCATTGGCACTGTAACCCTTAGTGGCTCCTCTGGAACTGTTGATGGCTACAAATTAATACTCCTGCCTGTCCCTGGGGGCAATGGAGGGAAAAGAGGTACTGGGCTGATGCCCCCAAGTTCTAAGGTGGTTTGGTGCTGGACCACTGCAAGGTGCTCTCACTGTTGGCTACACTGCACTTGCAATTTGTTAGCAGGGTGAGGCCCTGGTGGTGCTTTCAAACAGTCCCGGGCCAGGAGCAGATCACTGGGGTCATCTCGGGAGAAGGGTGCATGAAAGAAGGCTTTAGATGAAGTAAGGGAAGCAACGATGTGCCAGCTTTGTGCCTTGTCTTGTCCCACATCCCACCTTGTCCCTCCCGAGCACAGTGTGCACGGTGCAAAGCCAAGTGCCCACTACCACCTTCCTTTTCAGTTCGAGTCCACTGGAGGGCAGCAGTACGCCATCCAATGCGCCCAAACCTCACAGCACCAGCACCCAGCACCTGCCCAGCGAGGCTGGCATCCCCGCGATTCAGGCTGCCCCGTGAGGTGAGTAGAGGTGTCCCCGGGGTGCTTTGAAAACCAGCACATTGCAAAGCACAGCATAAGAAGTAGTTTTAAACTATATAAGCTGTGAGGTCCTTATGGAGGATATGTACAAGAAATAAAGCAGAGCATCACAGTGCAGCATCTTCTGGGGTAAATCAGCCTGAGTTCAACATGAGCTCCATCCACCCAGTACAGGAAGGGGTTAAGTTTTACTGGGAGCACTGGTACTGCTCCCCCAAGCTGGCCTTGCATCCCTGTTGGGGCTGCAGTCGATCCTAAAAGTTTTGCCAAGGCGCTCTCTGGGAAAATACAATCCAGGATTGCAGCACAGGCTGGTAGCAGCTTTGTGGGAAGGGACCTGTGGGTCCTGGGGGGCAACAAGCTCAACATGAGTGATCAGTGCCTTGCTGTTGCAAAGCAAACCAACCACTGAAAAGAGTCTGGCCCCATCCTCATGACACCCACACTTTATCTATTGATAAGCATTGGTCAGATCACCTCTCAGACTGTTCTTCTTCAACTGAACAGTCCCAGGGGTCTCAGACTTTCTTTGGCACAGAGATGCTCCAGGCCCCTCAGCATCTTTGTAGCCTCCACTGGACTCTCTTCAGTAGTTCCTGGTCTTTTCCGAACCATGGAGCCCAGAATTGAACACAATACCCAAGATGTGGCCTCACCTGGGCAGAGTAGAGGAGAAGCAGAACCTCCCTCCAGCTCCTGGCCAGGACACCATTGACATTCTTGGTCAGTCAATAGCTCACAGGCAACTTTCTATCCACCAGCACTCCCAGGTCCTTCTCTGCAGAGCACTTCCCAGCAGGTTACCCCCTCACCTGTACTGGTGCAGGGGGTTACTCCTCCTGAGAGGCAGGACCCTACACTTGATCTTGTTGAAGTCATGAGGTTCTTTTCCACTCAGATCTCCAGCCTGTCCAGGTCTCACTGAATGACAGCACAGCTCTAGTGTATCAGCCACTCCTCACAGGTTTATGTCATTAGTGAATGACATAAGGTCCACTCTGTCCCTTCTTTCAGGTCACTGATGAATATGTTGAAGAAGACTGGATCCAGTACTAACCCCCAGGTCAAGGCACTTTGGGCTGCACAGGAGAGACCATCAGGTTGAGGAGCTGGTGGAGTTGTAACCTGTCAGCACTGCACTAGAGGGCAGAGTCGGTACACACTGAATCCTTCTGCTCTCAGAACGGCCAGTTCTTCATGACCCCAGGCCATGCAGCATAGGATGGGATGGTGCTTGAGTCCCAGACTGTCATACCCCCAAGCAGGTAGCTTCATGGGTAAGATGCTTTGAAAACCAACCTACATGCTGCACCCAAGTCAGCTCTTGCTCTAGCAATTACCTTGATGCTGTCCAAAAGCAATTCTTAGAATCACAGGATCATAGAATTGTTTTGGTTGGAAGAGACCTTTAAGATCATCAAGTCCAACTGTTAACAGCACTGCCAGGTCACACTAAACCATATCCCTCAGCACCACATCTCCACAGCTTTGAAACCCTCTAGGGATGGGGACTCTACCACTGCCCTGGGCAGCCTGCAACAGGACTTCACAACCTGTGAAGAAATTATTCCTCATGTCCCACCTAAGCCTTCTCTGGTGGAACTTGAGGCCAACAGGGCCTTTCTGTGGGGCAAGGAAATGAAGTTATAATGAATAAAAATCATGTTATGGGGCAAGCTAGATGTGCTATGGGGCCATGAGGTCATGCTATGGAGTAAGGGGATCATACTAAGACCCAAGTGTGTCATGGTATGGAGCAAGAGGAACAGGGACATTATCCTATGGCACAAAGGGGTCATGCTATTGGACAGGAGGGTTATTCTCTGGGTCAAGGGCGCTGTGCTACAGACCAGGGGGGTCATGCTATGGAGCAATGTAGACATGTTACATGGCAAGAAGGTCATGCTGTGGGGAAAGGGATCTTTCAGGGGCCTGGTACTCAGTGGGGATCCCTCATGGCTCAGGGCAAGCCCAGCTGGTGTGACCACCCTCTGCACAGCTGGATACAGCAGCTGGGATGGGCAGGGATTTACCCTTGGGTTGAGCCAAGACAGCAACCTGTGTGACACTGTGGGAACTGTGGGTCCTTTGCAACTTCTGGAGAACAGGAGCAAATAAAAACTTCAGCCCTTATCTGCAGCACCCGGGGGCAATAATACAAAGCTGTGGGGTGCACCTCCCTGCTTTGCCTCTTCCTTCTTTCTCTCCTGCCGTGGAGGGACTCCTGCCATGCCCCTAGACTCTTCTAACAACCTCATCCTACTTTTTTTCCCCATCTCCGGAGCAATCTTCCTCATTTCTTTCCTGCAGTCACGAAGGGCCTCCTTCACCAGGGCCCGGTCTTTAATGGGAAGGACAGAACTGAGCCGTTCGGAAATGGCTTCTGAATCTTTAATAAAGCAAACATTGCCTGGGCCATAAACATATGATGACAGCAACAGAGGCTCTCAAGCTTATTGCCTGGCCGCTAGTTCTTTACTTAACTCTGCCATAATGGCTTTAATAGCCCGGGAGGGAGCTGAGGTGAAAGTCCTATTAAAAAATGTATTTCCGAATTTAATTGAGGCTCCATCTGTGGGGAAAGACAGAGGAGAGGTCGCTCCACAAGAGAGCTATGAAAAAAGAAAAAAGAAGAGCTCTCTCCACCTTTCTCCACTCCTGCTCTGCCTGGTTTGTGCCTAGTAGCAAATAACACCCCACCCAGTGGCCCTGGGGAACCTTGGAGTGTTCCCTCCTTGGAAAATACCACAAGCCCTGTGGGACTCTCCCTTGCACGGCAGGGACACCCCCATTTGCGATTGGTGTTGTAAGGGTGTCCCCTTTACAACTGGCCAGAACAAGCAACTATGGTCCACAAAGTCCATCAGCAGGTGCAAACAGCACCATCATCCATACTGGAGCAGTACTGCCATACCTACTGGGCAGCATCAGCCGCCTGTGCTTGCCAAAGATATGGCCTGGGCAATTGATCTGTCTGTGTCTCCACTTGGCCAACCTGCACATGGCCATCTGGTCACCCAGTCTGTCCAGCTATCTCCACAGGTTCCTAGACACCTGGTCCCATATACATGCATCAGCATCATCAATCTTTTTGCCCCAGATCCATCAATATCTATCCATCCATCCATCTACCTCTATCAATCTATCAACTTATCTACCTACCTATTTATCTGTTTACCTATCTACCTATCCATCAGCCAGTCTATCCATCTATCTCTCTGTCCATCCATCTATCCATTCATCTATCTACCAGTCCATCTATCCACCTATCCATCCATCTATCTCCCTATCAGTCTCTCTATATATCTAACCACCTCTCTATCCTGCCATTGATCCATCTGCCCATCCATCTATCTCTCCATCTATCCTGTCACCCACCACGGAGCTCTTCTCCATCCAGGGAAGCTTTGTACATTGTGACCTTTGCAACCCATTAAAGAAGTCAGTGGGGATGAGCCAAATGCTCCAGCCTGGGAGACATCCCCATGTCCTGGGATCACCACCATATGGGGCTTGACATGCTGAGATAAAGTTATTTCTCCACAGAGAAGTGTGTATTGGAAGATGACTGAATAAAAGGACAAACAGACAAGAAGGCAGATAGGGAAAAGAGTAAGGGAAGAGGAAATAATTGGGATCAGGCTGGGAGACATCCCTGTCTGCTCGAACTATGCCAGCCTTTGGGCTTGCAAACAGCCACTCTAATTAGTGATGAAGAAAAAGGGTTGGGAGAGGAGGAATTCACTTCTTCCTCCACCCCCTTCCCATGGCCCCTCCTGGCAAGCATCACCCTGAGTCAGCAGATCCGCTGAGGTCACGCCACCCACTCTATTAATTGGATTAATAAAGTTGTACGTCATTGAGGTAATTACCCACTAATTGGGGATGACAAGGTTGTCAGGGTTTGTCCCTCAAAGGGACAATTTCCTGTCCCTGACCCTCCCCTTTCCCAACACTCACCGAGTCAATCGCATTAATTAAAAATCAGAGTCCATAACCTTGCTCTGCCAGGCCCCAGGGAAACTGCTGCCCCTAGAGACATGTGACAGGGCAGGGTGGTGGCATCTTCCACCTCCAGCCACCAGCTCAGCTGGGGAACACAGTCCAGGCAGCAAGCTGATGGAATCTCAAAGGTCCCTTCTGCATCATCTGCATACCTCATTAACCCCTTGATGATGCTGCAAGGTGCCATGAGGAGACATACGGATGCTGGAACCAGTGTCAAAGTATATGTTAATTTGCAGCACCTCTCATTCCATAATATCCAGGAAGTTATATCAGGTGTTTGAGATGCTGAAAGAAAACCAAAATACACTCCCTCCCCACCGCCAAAAAAAAAAACCAACCCACACAGGTAACTTTTTCTGACAAATAAATGTTCATTGGAAATGTTTTGTTAAAACAAACCAAACCAAACCAAACATTTCCCCAAGAAAAGATCCCAGCCTGAGATATCTCAGTGATGAAATGTCTATATTTTGCCAAAAATTTTCCCTGTCCTTTCCCTTGAGTGAGTCCCCTCTTTCAGCCACCAGCTGTGAATCATCTCTGCTTCTCCCCAGGCTCCTGGCTTGGTGAGGATACCCAATATACGTCCAAACTCATCCCTTTGCATGACCGTGATGGCCCAAGGAAGGCCAGGGCTGAGCCCTGCACAGCCAGATGCAGATTCCTGCGAGCTGCATGCTGTGCCCTGGTGCTCTGCACAGTTGGATTCTTCACAGCTGGACGCTGTGCTGTGCTAACACGGCGACGTCTTTGACAGGGATGAGGAACCTGGCAAAGCTGGATATGACTCTGACACAGCTAGATACTGAGCTCTGCAGATCTGAATGCTGCTTGGGCTGGTGCTGAGTCTCACACAAATATGAGGAGCCTGGCATAACTGGGCATAGTAGTGAATCTATCACAGCTGGATGCTGAGTTCTGCATGGGGATCTAGAGCCTAGCACAGCTCTATAGTGAATCCAGCAGAGCTAGAGACTGAACTGTGCACAGCAGATGTTCATCTGCATTCTGCTTATCCTGGTGTTGAGCTCTGCATAGGTCGGTGCTGAGTCTCACAGAGGTGAAAGGGATCTGTCACAGCTGGGTAGAGAATCTGATGCATCTGGATGCTGAGCATTGCACATATGAATGCTGCTCAGCCTGGTACTAAACTCTAAATGGGCTGCTGATGAGTCTCACACAGTCATGAGGAACCTGGCGCAGGTGGATAGTGAATCCAGCACAGCTGGATGCTGAGCTGTGCACATATGGACGCTGTTCAGCCTGGTCATTTTTGCCCTGCTCAACCTGGTGCTGAGCTCTGCATGGACTGATGCTGAATTTCACATAGGCATGTGAAGCCTGGTGCAGATGGGTAGAGAATCTGACACATCTGGATGCTGAGTTCTGTGTGGGAATTGGAGCTTGGCACAGCTTGATACCAAATCCAGTACATCTGGATGATGATTCATGCACATCTGGATGCAACATGGCCTGGGAGGGATTCAGATGCACTGAGATTGTGCGGCCTCAACACTGCTTCAGCCTTTAGGCACTGAGCTTTGAGGGTTGAGATCATGAACTGGGGTTTACCAGCAAGGCAGAGGGTCAGATCCCACCCCCAAAAGGTTGAGAAGCTTTGTGGGGAATCAGTCCTGCTAAAATTAACACAATCACCACAGTTTGGGTTGTCGTTTTTTTCTGTTAGCAAGGCAACCACATGAGCCAGAGATGGAAAGGAGTGACTGCACCAAGGCTATAGCAGGATCTCAGCATAACCAGTGAGTCACTGCCTGGAGAAGTTCAAAAATTAATAGCAGGTGGTTGGACTGGGAGGATTGAGGGATTCAGTGCATGTTCCCACAATGAGAACAACTGGTCAGGCTGGGAGGGTGCCTCTGAGCTTTATGAAGAACAATGAGGGGGGTTACATGGCTTGCAAGGACCTAGAGCTGGGGTCAGGAGGTTGCTTTGCTCAGACTCACTTCAGTTCTGCATGAAAATTGGGCTTTTCCCGTGTCTAGTTGGCTTGACCCTCCAGAGAAAGCCTCCAGATGTCTCATGCTGTTGCCTTCTTAGAGCAGAGTGGAAACTGAGGCATATGGGGTCAGCTGGTTGGGCTGGGTCTGCTGCCTTATCATCCACTCTAATTGCCAGGTTGAAGGATGGGAGGTGGTGTTTCCTCAGCTGCTTATGTGATATAACCCAATCACTTAATCCTTGCTGAGCCAAAATCAGCCTCCCTGCCCAGGCCCTGTATGGTGGAGAACACTGATATATTAAAGTGCGTATTAAATTGCATGAACAGCCATTAAAAATTGCCATACACGTGTAATGTCGCTAAGCTAATGTTTCTACAGAGACTTGCCCTTCTTAATTACTCGATCTGGGGTGTGTTTACTTTCTCCTGAGGTTTGATGGGGTTTTTTTGGTCATATTTAAATCAAACTGAGACCAACCCAATTTTTTCTGTCATTTAAGAGAAAGCTGTAGCTGGAGGTAGCAAATTCATTGTGGCCTTTTCCAGCCATATTCACAGCAAAAGGCTACAGGCGTTGTGCTGTGGTGATATCTTAATCAAAACTCTAAAGAAAGGGATGGGAAAAGAGGTTGGGAAAGTGGGGAAGTCAACAAGCTGAATTTCTATCCTGCTACCAGGACAGACGATGTGTCAGGATATTTGAAAGAAGGTTTTTGATCCCTTTCCACCAAGGATCTCGTCCAGTCAAAGGGGACTGGGGTCTCCTCTCTGTGTTTCCCTCTTCAGAAAGAACGGTAAATTATGAAAACATTATTAGAGTGAAGAGATTAGCCCAGGCTCAGGAAG
Organism: Ceyx melanurus; assembly: GCA_024611195.1. Lineage (NCBI taxonomy): Eukaryota > Metazoa > Chordata > Aves > Coraciiformes > Alcedinidae > Ceyx > Ceyx melanurus. Next base: position 53,113 of record JANHGL010012201.1, on the reverse strand, counting down.
CCTTTGAGCAAAGGCTCATCCCCAGAGGATGCACCAGTATGCCCTGGTGAAAAGGCAAACAGTGAAGAACCAGCAGCATTTTTTTTGCCAAATCCCTCTGGGGACAGAGGATGAGAAGGCCAGCAGGATGTCACAGGACCCATAATGGCCTCAGTCTTTGCTTTTTAACCCAAGAGCTACTTTTGAGATCTCTGGTGTAAGTAGCACAGGAGCTGCTGAGCTGCGGGCAGTGAGTGTGGAAGGAGAGTGATTACCCGAGCAATAAATCAGCAGTGTGGGGCTGATGATATAATAATGGCAATATGATGTCATCTCAATCCTGCCCATTGATTTTTTTTTCCTTTTTTTTTTTTCTTTTTTTTTCCTCTCAGTGAACTGGCTTTTCCCATCCATTACCCTGCCCAAGCCCACCCCGCTGCTGCTGCTGCTGCTCTTTATATCTAGAGCTATTGATTGAGCCCCAGCACTATGCTATGGTGCAATTGCTTGCGTGGGCACCGCACCCTGAGGCTCTCTGGACTGGGGACACCCTTGCTGTGATACCAGGATGTTCCTTGTGAGCTGTCAGAGCAGCTCTGTTGGTCTTTTAAACCTCACCCACAGGAAGTAGGAAAGTCTTTGCACAGCCAGGATGGGACTTGGCGCAATCCTTGGTCCATGAGCTGTAATTTTCCTTTTGTCCTGTTCTTACTCTTCCTTCTCCTGCTGCAGGTGAGAAAGAAAGAGCCCCAAGCCCTGGTAAGCAGCATCTGAAGGTACATATAGGGCAAGAGTTGATGAGAAAAGGTTTCAGATTAGCGGAAACCGATAAAAGTGAATCAGTACATCCCCTTGGTAGAGGCATTTAGAACATCCTGAAGTCCTTGCTGGGGTTTGGGCATTCACAGTTTAGCAGGACCTGACTTATTTAATATTTCTCCTGGCTGTGGTTGCAGATGTTGACCCTGATCTCAACCTTCCTTTTCAATGAACATCCCTTCAAATCCAAATACATGCTGCCCTGACATCCTTAGATGCTGTCCCATGACATGAAGACCACCACAATACCAGGCTTGGCTGGAGCCCCATCACCTTGTAGCATCCTTCCAGGAAGGTTTTTCCCTGTCCCAGCATCCAGGCTTCAGGAGGAAAAGTGCCAGGCAAGCAGATGGGTTTCCATAAGAAATGCAAGGACAAGCATTAATCCTTGGGCTCTGTGGAGTCCAGCTCTGCTGAGAATGAGCTCAAGGCAGAGAGCATGATCCCTAACCCACTGCCCCAGCCTTGGCCCCACCACCACTCTCTGCCATTAAACAGTCTGTCTCCCACCCTTATGACAGTCTCAGGGATGGAGGGCAAAGCTGATCCCTGACCACAGATTAGGCTCTCCAAGGGGACAAGACTTTCAACTGTTGTGACCCCCTATAGGGTTTCAAATTAAAAATCTGGAATTAATAATATGGATGTGAAGACACTTTGTGGTTGGTTTACAAGCACTGAAACCACAGGACAAGCCCTGGGGAGCTCATGGGGTGAACCTGACCAGGGTGTCCTTACTCTCCTGTACTCCAGCTCCTCACGTCCCTGTCCCTATCCCCAGGCTTGAGAAAAGTCTGTGGATATCAAGCTCACCTGGGGAACAGAAAAGTAGCAAGCAAGGAGCAGCTGATGGATTGGCTGAGCTACTGCCAGCAATTTCATGCAGGGTAAATCCATTTATCACCCCGGCATGAGGGGGGGAGCCACTGGCAGCACAAGCCTCCAGCATATGAGCACATCTGTCACTGGTGGGCAGAGGGGACTCTAGGGCCTCCCCTGTACCAGAAAACACTGGGCAACATCCTGCTTCCCAGGAAGAGGCACCTGTTTGGGGGATTGGAGCTGCAGCAAGAGATTGCCATGTGTGACACCCCTGAGCCTCCATCCTGGAGATGCAACTCGGGACATGACCGATGCTAGTGGTGAGGACGGAGATGAGATTTTACATGAGCCAGGACCACAGTGGATACAATTAAAAGTTGTGCAAATCAGTGGGCTGGAGAGGAACAGCAGTGTCACACCACGGATGGGACCCACCAGTGTCTCAAGGGCTCCTGATTTGCCCATGGGCTACATGGCTGGTGAAGGACCACCCAGGGATGAAAAAGGTATTTTGAAACTTGTCTCTCCCTCATAGGTCACAGGCACACAGCTGGTGGCAAAGTATTTGCACAGGACTCTCCACCCTGTAGCATCTTTTCATCCTGTCAACCTTCTCAGGCCCTTTTCTCCCTGAAGCTCACCTAGACCCTACTGAAAAAAAACACAATAGCACCACAGAGCTCTGGGACACATATTCTCACCCCTTCATACGTTGTCCTCTGCTTTTTTTTCCTCGTTTTACATCTCTTCAGTGGCTTTTTATTTCCATATATCCCTGGATAGCCTCCAAGGGACAAGGTCAGACACAGATGTGAACATTGGACCCTCCATCCAGGCAACATCCAGGCAAATTCCCCAGTCAGATCTGTGCACGCCCAGTGCACTCCTGGAACATGCCACCACCAGCAGAGTTTCACTGCAGGCATGTGCACAGGGCTGCTGTCCACCTCTGAGTATCTTCTGCACACTTAGAAAGATGCTGGGTGTTCGAATCCATCTGCAGATGCATTTGCACAGCTCGCATCCCCCCCCCATGGGGCATTTTTGGGGATACACAGGTGCCCCGTGCATTGATGGAGTACAGGTTGTTCTGGCACGTGCTCCTTTAAGAGGAATCCTGTTTCACAGAGTTAGCACTTTGTGGCGTGTAATGTCAAGGCTGCAGTGGGAATTGCTCTCTGATATTGAACAGGTAAATAAAGCATGGCTTGGAAAAAGCCTCTAGAAATGGGCTGTGTGAGAGGCAACCTTCCCTGGGGTATCCTTAACCCTCAGACCTCCTCTCCACCCAGAGGACAGGGTGAAGGGCTGCCAGCCCCACAGCAGGGAGACCTGAGCAGCCCTCAGTTCTTTTAACCCTTTCCTCATCTCTCTGCATCATGAAAACATAAAAGTGCTTGTGCAAGACTCAGATCAAAAAGTGCAAACTGAGAGAGGTCCAGATCAAGAAGCTGGTGGTTCCAGAGGGTAGTGATGACCAGGAATGGTCCTAGAGACCTGCACACCCTCAAACCTCATCATAGAGCTGCTTTGCTTTAGGAGTAGCTTCACAGGGGGCAAATTCATGCTTTCAGAGACCAGAGGCATCTGCAAAGCATGTCCATCACAGCTCTTTGTCTTATACCGCTGTCACCAAGGCCCAGTGGTTTGAACCCCTTTCTCCAACCGAAGTGCAAGGTAGGGATGAACCCCATTTCCCACAGCATCCAGTGGCAGAAAAGGGCCTTTTTCAGGGTAAAATGAACCCCAACAGGAACCCTGCTCCCTTCCCCATTAGCAGCCTCACTTATGTTATCCCATATCTGACCCCTCCCCATGGGGTCTTCACCTTGTGCCCATCCCTGCTAAATGTGGGGCTCAGTAGTGACAACTAGGAAGGACTTTTGGTGGCATGACCAGATTTGCATGGATTTAATCCAGAAGAGGCTGGGTGATGCCCCCCACTATCACTGTGCAAGCATCACTGTTCACACGCTCCTGCAACCCCAAACCCCCCCAGCCAGAGATGTCCCAGTCCTATATTTATGGAGCTCATTCCCACACTCACCCCTTCTCAATTTGATTCCTCACCTTTCTCCACAATCCCACCTGATTGTAAATTGGTTACATCTCCGCTGAAAGGGATTCACAGATGGTAGTATATCAGGATTTTCACCTCCCCTCGGGGATCCATTTGCAACATTATTGCTGTTGCCGCACACTGGACAGCCCTTACATGTGGCATTTGGACAGATTAATGGCAGGTTTCTTTCAGAAATATTAAATGAAAATATTATTATTAAAAAAAATATTAAAAAATAGGAAAAAAGAAAGGGGAAAAAAAAATTAAGCCATCCAGAGACTCCATAGACCTCCACTTGAAGAAGAAGGAGTTTGGAAATGGAGTTTGTTACTTAAGAAAAATTTCTAGAAAAAGTGGTGTTTGGTAATTTCTTTAAAAACACAGATCCCACTGACCCATTTAAGATATTATTTAGGTGTGTTTGTTAAAATCTAACCAATTTTTTTTTTTTTCTTCTGATTGCTTTTAAAAAAAGTGCTGTCATTGAGAACCTGGGAGCTGAGGCTTTGCATTTTCATTTTCTCATTGAAAACAAGGAGAATTTGAAGACAAATAAATGTGAATGAGAGAAAACACCCCTGGCAATAGAACCCTAGATTTTCATGCACTTTTTGCTGCACTTGCAGATTGTTTCATTTGTGCAAAAAGTGGCTGATCTGATCCATTCTGAGGTCTGGGAGGTTAAAATCAGAGGGTTTCCCCCGTTTGTGTTTGCACCATGACTTTGCACAGAGGGTGGGAATCACACCATACATGCATATGCACGTTTAGACCCACCCATGCAGAGCTGAGGTCCTGTACAGGTTGGTACAGAAGCAAGGGCTGCCTTGGAGCAGGGGAGTTTTGTGATTTCATGCTGGGTTTTTCCACCCTAAACCCAAGGGAAGTGATGCACCAACATGTCCAAAAAAGAGTGAGCACCTTCTACTCACATGTTCTACCTGCACTCCATACCAACATACAGCTGCAAGAGCAACCAGCTCAGCAGAACAGGCACAAACCCCAGCAGTGGGCAGGAGGTGGAAGTACATAGGGGTGTGCCACCTCCAGTTGCCCCAGAATCATGGGTTCTAACAAGAGAGTCATCCCATACCCACACACATCCTCTTGCATGGGATCCCCGTGTGCATTTGTAGATGCTGCACATGCATGGGCAACCTTCAGGAAGGGTGGTGTTTCCTGAATCCTTGGGACTAGAGCAATAGTTACCCCACTGCAGTGAGCAGAGACATCTTTAAATCACACTCTTCAGAGCCCCATCTAACTCCCTCCTCTGATGGAAAGCCCAGTGGTCCCAGTTTCTCTGCTTAGCACCCCATGTTTAGCAGCTACCCTCCCTCTTCCCAGCTCCTGACCTGGTTCTAGCTGAGCACCTTCACAGCAAAGCTCATCCCAGATATTCCAGACCCTCCTGTCTCCAAGAGATACAAGTTCAATCCTTCTAGAATCCAGGGGAGCCAAGATGGTAATGCTAAAAACCAATAAACACTAAGTCCAGCCCTTTTTGAGGGCAAAAATCGATTTGCTGTCCCGAAGGTGATGCACATCAAGGTGGGGTTACTGTAAGGGCCTGGAGCCATGAGGAGAGTTGGCTCAGGGCTTGGCCTCAGCATTACATGTTGGATAAGGAGCCCAGGAGCACCAGGGCTGGTCAATACACCTCCCTGTGATGAATGGGCAAGCAGCAGTGATTACTTTTCCAAGATAAATGGACATATGAACGTTTCATCTGGGTAAACAGGTTGTTGGGTGTGTTGGTTTGTTGAAGCTTTTAAGTTTTCTTTTGTTTCTCCTTTCTGTATATGCTGCAGTCATCGGAGTAAATTCCATCAACTCAGAGTTGCTCTGCTGAGAAACAGGTGAGCCTTGCCTTGACACCTATGGGCCTCCACCCCAAAATCATAGATTGGTTTGAGTTGGAAGGGACCTTAAAGATCATCTTGTTCCAACCCCCTGCTATAGGCAGGGACACCTCCCACTAGACCTAGTTGCTCAAAGCTCCATTCAACCTGGCCTTGAATACTTCCAGGGATGGGGCATCCACAAGTTGTCTGGACAACCTGTTTCACCATCTTACCACCCTCATAGTGAAGAATTCCTTTCTAATATCTAATCTAAATCTCTCCTCTTCCAGTTTAAAACCATCTCATCTTATCACTGCACTCCCTGATCAACCATCTCTCCCCACCTTTCCTGGACACTCTTACAACAAGTAATGGAAAAATTGAAGGTCACATCTCTCTTCACCTTTACAAGAGGACTGGGAGTCCCTGGAGAAGGGTCTGTCTCCATGCAAGACTGGTCTCAGAAGTCTTGCTTTAGGGACACTGTAAAGGGTGCACTGAACCTCCCACTCCCTGACCAAGGTGCTCAGGGGAAACCCACTAATCACCCCATCCCATATTTGTTTCTATACTGGATTCAGTGAGGAATCCACCTCAAACTCATTGTGCTTTTTGCTTGTCCTCTTCCTTCTACTTCACTCCTACCACACACTGGCCACACCATACGCTGTGTGGCATCCTGGTGTTCCATCCCCATGTGGTCTCTGCAGGAGCATTGTCCTTGAGACGTCCCCCATAAGCTGCTGAGGAGCCAGTTCCCAAGCTGCTGACTTGGTGCATTGACTGTGCTCATTCACAGAGGTGTTTTGGGGCCAGCTTCCCCACCTGGGCCCTGGAGTTGAAATTCAACACCAGGTTGACCCTTGGAAGGAGTTTGACCGTCCTGTCCCTGCCAGGGAGGAGTTTCACTGCAGAAAGACAGGAGGCTGCTCCCAGAGCTCCTGTCTGTGGTGTGATCAGGCCAAGCTTTCAAACATTCACACCCACTTTTCAAACTCACTTGGGAAGGAAGAACAGAATGCCCTTGATCTGCACAAAACCCCTTGGTCCTTGATTCAGTTTAACTAACACTGCCCTCGGTACATCTGCCAAGAGCATGATCATCTGCCTGTCCAAGCACTGCAATGAGAAGAAAGACCCATAGGGCTGGTAGAGAGGGGCATGTATTTTTTCTCTCTTCTTTGTCCCAGGTGAGTTAACCTAGGGTAGAGAACGGTCTTCTCATTGCATGTAACAGACTCCAGAACAGTACATCTACATGCCCACGAGCAACCTGCAGACTCCTTACAGGGCTGCTGCAAATGGAGGGAAGATGTGATGCTTTGTGGTATATTTCACCCACTGCAGTACTACAGCAAAGCTCCTATGTCCTCCTCCATGAAACATGTTCCTGATACATATCTAGGCTTAGGAAGGAGAAGCCAGCGCCTCCTGTACTACACCTGATCCCTCAAGAAATAGGAAACGCATGGGAGGCTGCCTGGAGGGCAAATGCAGCCATGTTACATCCCCTGGTGTCCTCCCACGAGACAGACCAAGCGAGGAAAAGCTGAGCTAAATGACCTGAGCATCTCCATCTATCCTTCTCCAGCTTTCCAGAATACAAAAATCCCTGGCACCCAGCCCCAAGGTAGAGACCAGTGGATCAGTGTCATCCCTTGATTTTCCTTCATTATCCTGCTCCCTAAACCCACCAGTCTGCACATGTTGTTAGCAGCTAGCAGGCACCGAATGACAGCAAAGGAGATGGTGGCCAGTGCTGTAGAGACACCCTGCACTTCTGGTGTTGCAGTACACAAGGACAAGGTCCTTGCAGGGCTTCTTCCAAATTCTGTACCACCAATAGCTTTGCCCCATCATCAAACCCATCCTCTTCAAGCTGGTGATGGTATTAAATAATCAGAAACACTAACCAACATTACTACTCAACCACTGCCCCCCTTCTCATGCCCAGTTCTTCTCATACAAATTTTAATTAACCTGCTATTTGCCTAATTCAGCCATAACTTACTGAACAGGGTTACAGATTAACTCCCTGAAAGGAGGCTGGACCCAGGTGGGGATCAGTGTCTTCTTCCAAGGAACAAGTGATAGAACAAGAGGAAATGGTCTCAAGTTGTTCCAGGAAAGGTTTAGGCTGGACATTATATATTATTTTTTTTCCCTAAATGGTTTGACAAGTCCTGTCCCAGGATGTCCAGGGCAGTGGTAGAGTCCCCATCCCTGGAGGGGTTTCAAAGCCATGGAGATGTGGTGCTGAGGACATGGTTTATGGTGACCTGGCAGTGCTGGGTTAACAGTTAGACTTGGTGATCTCAAAGATCTTTTCCAACTTAAATGATTCTATGAATTCTATTTCCTTGTCCTCCATGCAGACATTTGCTGTCTGTGCCAGTGAATTCTCCTCTCTGCAAAGCAGGGATTGAAAGTCGAGTCTACCCAGCTCTCATCACCATCCTGCTTTCCATTGGCATGAAGATTTCTTCTTTTATAGAAAACTTTATATGTCTTTGACAAAAAGACATGCAAACTTTTGGTTTTCTCTTGCAGGAAACGTTTCCACTGCCGATTCTTTCTGGAGACCTGAAAAAATTCATCAAAAGCAGACACTTGCCAAGGTAGCCTGCTTTTTTTTTTTTTTTGTCAGCAAAAGGATTTGAATGGCAGTTTCTGAGCATCTCTGCTTGAAGGGAGGTCTGCAAAAGCACTTATTTCTCTCTTTGCCTTGTCAAGAAGCCCCCAGTCAAGTGGGATGCTGAGGAGGGATGCACTGAGAGACAAGCTCCACTGAGCTGACAAACCAACCAGCACCGGGATTGCAGATGCTTCCAAGTCTTGGCAGCAGCAGCATCTCCCAGTTAGCTCCCAGACTGGCACATAGCAGCTCCCCAGCTCCCACACTGATGACCTGTTTGCAGAGCCCCTCTTTGCTAAGAACAGGTGGAGAGTGAGGGAGAGGGACAGGGTCTTTCCCAAGACACTGCAGTCAGCATCATTATAATTCAGAGCATTGTGCTCAGCTCCTCTGACTAAAACACCAATATTCTCACCCCATATCCACAAGAGGATGAATCTGAAGAGCTTACCAAAACCAGGACTATCACAACTTCTCAGAGCTGTAGGAGAGGCTGTCTGAAGCAGAAGAAATAAATGGCCACAACCCATAGATTAACTGGGGCAAACAGGGAATAGCCAAGAAAGAATGAAACCCCAGCAGCTGGCTTGATAACTTCACCCCTTAAGCAGCTGGTAAAAAGGGCCCCCACCCTTCAGGCTCCTTCATCATGTTCCTGCATTGAAATAATTAGTTTTCACTTCTAAATTATTTTTTTTTTCCCAGAGCCCAGAAGGTCAAAGTTTAGTACCTTCAAAAATAAAAAATAAAAATAATACCAGTAGAAAAAAAAAAAATCCTCTCTCTGCTTTGCTGGCAGAAAACAGCAGGAGGTGAGGGGTAAGGAAAAAAAAAATCAATTTGAGCTTGGGTCAGCGGTGTGTGTGAGAGAGACCTTTGGAGCAATGGAGATTAATTTAGTAGGAGAGAGAAGGCAGAGTGGAAAAGCAAGGAGGAGGGAGAGGAGAAAGCCCAACCCTATTCTAGGGGAACCAAAGACAGGGTTGGGATGTGCTTACTCTCTCTTTAGGAAGATCCCAGCCTGTTCTGGTGAAATTAATCACTGTTTTCTTAGTACACAGATGCAAAAGTGCCATGTCAGTTGCTATACTAGAGGAAAAATCCGAAAAGCTGACAGCCTGATGCTGCATCCCAAAGTTACCATCCCCAAAGATGGGAGATAAGGGTGCCTAGACGTGTTTCTCTCTGCTGAAAACTTTGTGGTCCCACTGGAGACCCTTTGGTGCAGGGTCAAAGGGACTTATTACTTCCAGATAGAGGCAAGGGAGGTGATCCAGGAGCAGCAAGGGTGCAGATCCTTGAGGACCTCACCAGAAACAAGCTAAAGCTGGAGCAGAGTTGAGGTAACATCCCCAATTGGTGTTGGGGAGTCTGGCAACCTATGGAGCCACTGGAAGTGCCTTAGTGGCAGGAGGGATGGGTCCAATCACTCATCTCCACTTGTCAAAAGCATCATCCCTGGATTATGTGTTGCTATAACTAGGGGGAGGATAATAAGCATATAATCCAATGTCTGCCCAAGCCTTGGAGCATCTCAGTTGAAGATGAGCTCTTCTGAAAATCTGTCCTGCTCACCTCCACTACCACAGCGGGGGCTTCTGTGACGTGGGCATGTTTGGAGCTGCTTAAGAGCTTATGGAGCCCAGCTGGCTCATCAGAAGCACCTTCCAAGGCTTGGGAAGGGAAATAAGAATATTTGAAAGAGGGGGAGGGATTGATAGGGGAGTGAGGTGGGTCAAGAAAAAGGCAAAATTAATTTATCCTGCAATCTCAGACATCAGTGTCTGAGAAGGACCAGCTTGATGGTAATGAGTCATTCGGGAATTGACTGATTTTATCTGTAACAAGTGCTGTGAAATGTTCTGGGGTGAATTCTGACCATATTGACCCTGGCAATCCCAGCCATCAAAGTCAGTATTGACAATGGTGAGTATTTCTATGGACAGCCTCCTGGACTGACTGGGATGATGGCAGTGGTGAAGGGTGGTGGAGGGGAAAGAGCAGGCTTTGCTTTTTCTAAAGATGCTCCAAAATTGCCAGAAGTGCAAGAAGTGAGCCTGAGTGCGAGTGATGATGTCATGGAGAAGAAGCAGAAGTGAACTCAGGGCATCCTCCCACCATTTGGTGGGTTCTAAGAGGCTGGCTGCTCCTCCTAGGAGGAGCTCACTCACCAGGGCAGATTGGCAGGGATCTGGGGGCACTTTACTTCCTTCTCCAAGACAGACCAGCCAAGAACCTCTTCGGCTCTGCGAGGACCTTATCAGCATGAGCCATCACACAACGTGTCCCATCTTCTACTTGCAGTAGGCAGCTCCTGAGAGCTGCAGTGCTTCAGTTTTGGATTTCCTTCAAGCCAGAGGTTCAACACAGAGTGAAATACACATGATGCTGCAGATGATGTATCCCCTGTGGATCTGACAGTCTGGAATAAAAATCAAAGTCATAATATGAAAGACCCAAATTCAACAGCCAGCTAAATCAGCAATGGGAAGAGCCCTTCTTCAGGGCTCTTCAAAGCACCCTTCCTCTGCCATTAACCATGACACAGCCATGTCTTTGTGTTTTAGCTAACAGAGAGGGCAACAGTGCTTGAAGAGAGAAGAAAATGTCCAGTGAGGAGAAACTGTTGTCACAACACCCTTGTGTCTTAGCTCTGTGCTCTTTCTTCCAGAAAGAGATAAAGATATGCCCAACTTGGTGTTGCCCTGATGACCTTAATGCTTGCTGATCCAGCTTGAGACCAAAGGTGGGTCTGACTCCACCAGGCTCTTGGTGACAGTCAGATCTCACCCAGCTGGAGAAGAAAATATTGCTAACAGAGCTTATGTCCAGCAGGATTAATGGTTCACTGAATGACCCCAGGCTTTCATCATACTTGCTCTGCCAATCACTCTAGTGGAAATGAATTAGGAATTTCTTATTGGTATTTAAAAGGCTTTTGGGAAAAAAAAAAAAAGCGACCCCAAAAACCACCAACTCCCCCAAACCTTTTAATTGAGTCTGCAAAACATTTAAATGCTTGAGTGGTCATCAATTGCTCACAAATTACTTCAGGAGCCATGGGGACCTCCCTGTGTGGGACCAGTATCATTGAGCAGTTCTGCCTCGTGGCACTCCACAGATGCCCAGGCATGTACGTGGTTATTGGAGGATGTTCATCCTGTCCAGGGTGCTTTGACACCAGGATTCAGCCCAAAAGAAACAAGGTGCAAGGCCATGAGCTGAGTGAGCAGCATCCCTGATAATGTGGGCACAGTCACTCTGCCTCTGTTTCCCCACCTCTAAACTGGATTAACTGAATAATGAGGTGGACAGTAGACTCAGGACAGATTAGGTATTAATATTTGAAAAAAAAAAAAAAAAAAGAAAGGAAAAAGTCACTTTCTTAAGTATCTCTTGCTCACACACATGCCCATATATAAATATATATATATGTACATGTATTTCCTTATCATATTTGAGCACAGCATGAAAGCAGCCAAGGAGGAGCCCACTTTGCACTGAAGGACTTTGTTCACAGCTTCACTTACTGAGAACAGCAAGATGTATTAAAATCTAGAAATCTAAAGGGGGAAATAGTCTTTAAGGGAAAAAAAGAAAAAAAAAAAAGGAAAGAAAAGGATCCAACTCGATTTGACTTGCATGAGACACCACTGAAATTTTTATATTTTTTTTCACCTTCCACACAGAACTGCAGAACGTCTAAAATTAGATCTAGGGAATTATTTTATCTGCATGGGGAAAAGGTTGTTTGATACTGCGACTGTGTAATAGGGGACTTCTCGGCTTCCCAAACACATTAAGAAGATGCTTTTGATATTCCCCCCCCCCCCCCTTTTCTCCTCCTCTTGTCTTGGCAAGCACTCTACTTGTTATTTAAAGAAAAATTAAGAGTTGTTCTCAGGTCTGTCTAGTCCAATGTATAGATTTTGTTTTAAAATGAAAGGTTGGACTGGTCTGGGCTTTTTTTGTTGTGTGCTTTAGCACAGCGGAGGGGCACTATAAAAGCAATCCCATCACTAACACCATTCCCAGTACTTATGCTTCCTGTCCACCTCCCCAGCAGCATTTCTACCCCATACAGTCCAGGCAATGGCAAGATCCCAGGTTTTGACCAAAAGAGACTGTAATCTCTTATTAGTGACCAGAAATACCCATCTTCTCAGTTCCAGACAGCCTCTTACTTGCATGAAAATGAAGAAGACAACAGAGTGAAAAAATGACAATCATTTAATCTTCTGGGTCAACCATTTGTATACTTTTGTGAGTCTGTTTTTTAAAGACAGTTTTGAACCCAACCTTTTAAATACATCTCTTAGGGAAGAGATGGAAGGGAAGAAAGGGAAGGTTGTGTTGGTTTTTTTTCTTTCTTTTTGTCATTCTAAACTGCCATGGGAATTAAGATCCATCAGATATACTTTCCCATGATGCTGGATCTAAGCTCCTTACCTGTCAGCCTTTCTAAATTAAAACCCAATCCACAGCTGCCTGTAGCCCATGGAACTGCTCTGCAAGTGACCATGGGTGTGTTACACGTGATAGGTCCAAGTCTGAAGACCTGGAAAAGTCCCAGCAGCGCGGGAGGAGAAAGCATCACACTCCTGCCCAGAATGAAGGTCAGACATTCAGGTTGCAGCTGCAACCATCTGTTTCTGTCATTGTCACCTCCTGGAAAAGTCCACCTCTGTGTTCACCTTGCCAAATTTCACCACTACCACCCTCTAACACCAGTAAGAGCAAACTGGTTTTATCACTAGGCTATCTCTGCGGAGCTTATTCTTTCTCACTGGCAGGGACATGCAGAGATAGAAAGACTTTGTACAAGACCCAAGTGTGGTGTGTCCATCTCAAAAATTGCTTCTCAACCTTCATCTGGGCTTAGAGGCTGGGACCATAGAATTATAGCATCACAGAACCACAGAATCATGGAATCATAGGAAAAAAAAATAATTCCATCTGGAGTTCACCTCCAGAAAAATCCATTCCAAACTCATCTCCCAGGGGTAGGAAGCTCTGCTTAGAATGTGTTCCTTCCACATCTCCTTGTTCTCTCTTTGCCATTCTGCCCTCAAGATCTGAGCTCCATCCTAAAATTCAGCACAACATAAACTCAGCACACACATCACAGACATTGGGTCTAAAGCATCTGTCACTGAAACCCCCTAGAAAAATTCCCCAGGGTGGGGACTCGAAGTGGGAAACCCCACACAGAGGTACATGGTAGCAAAGGTGGCCAGTTAATAGAGCTGCTCTCCTGGAGACCTCTGTTAGATTCCAGGGAAGCTGTTCACTGGCCAAGCCACAGAAGCATGCTCTGCAGCCTGTCGTGTCATATTAATGGGCAGGATTGTTTAAGCTCAGATAAAACCCACAACTTAATTTTTTATTTTTTTTTTTAATTCTTTTTTGGTGGTGGTGCTTGTCGTGGCCGCCTGTTCCAGATGATGAATGATTCTGTTTCTGGCCGATCCGCTCGTTTGAGCACTGTGGTGGTTTCAAGACTTCATGCAAAAGAGGAGCCCTGGCCATTTTTCACTTGGAGAGATGAGCGACACAGGAATAAATTTTCCTGCTTAAAATTTGCTGGGCCCAGGGTTTCTTGGTGAGGCAGCTTTGACAGCCTGTCACTTTGCTAGATGTTTGGTTCTTGGAGTATTCTGGGTCCTTTTATTGCTTTTTAAAAGATTTAAGGGAAACAAAACCCTGGTGCATTATGACATTTAGCAGGGTCGATACATGTATTCTGACTCTATCCAGGCATCACACTGGAACATGCTGGGTCCTGATCCCACCCTTGCTCAGCCCAGCATCAATCAGGAGTGGATCAGTGGCAGGTGCAGGAATCCCAGGGCTGTAAAGCTAAAGAGAGGTGACATCAGGGCAGCACCAAATGCAGAACTCACCTCTGGCTCGTAGACAAGCTGAGATTTAACATTCTGCGCTTTTCCATGACAGTGAGAGGAAGAGATTTTTCCAGGTATAAAGCTATAGATAAAGATATAGATATGATAAAGAACAGCAAGACACATGAGACACACATTGAACTGATAGATCTGTTCTCTGATATGTCAGCTACATTTGCTTGATCCAGTGACCTCTGAGGACCCTCATAGCACAAGCAAAAGGCAAGATTCAACTGAGACCCCCCTCATGGGAAGTGTTTTCATTTTGAGGCTGTAGATTCAGAGTCCTTCTTGTCTGGCTTCACTTTCCCCAGCATTTGCATCCTTGGCTGTGCTGTGGTTCAGCTTCATGGGAAAAGTAGACTTCCCACCGTATTCCAGCCTGTGGTCAGGACACGCTGGGCAGTGGGATTGGTTCATCCAAGATGCCAAACTCTGAGCAATGAAATTCTGAAACAAGTCTCATGCAGAAGCAAGGAGAAAAATGGTAGAGGATCCTCTCCAAGAGATAAGTGGCCAATGCTGACCCTTCAAACCAGATGTCAAGCTACTCATCAGACTGAGAGCACCTATCTCAGAGATCTGATAGGTTGGGGAGTGTAAACAACAGTTCACAAGCAGAAGATAACAGCATGTCCCCAGAACCATAACCACTCTCCATGGCTGGATGGCGCTGGGCTGGGAGCAGGACCAGTCCCTAGGATGAGCAGTATTGTTACTGCCAGCACAACTGGGGAGTGAGATTAAGTCAAGCAATAAGCTCCACAGGAAAGTGAAGAAAAGACATAGTCAGCTACAGGTCAGACCTCGAGAGGCCTATCTGGGGTGAAAGCCAGCGCTTAGGGAAGGGTAGAAGTCATCATCTATAGGAACAGAGTCAGCCCAGTTCTATCTCAGCAGGGATTGTCCCAGGGAGGGGGAGAACAAGGGAATGGAGGATCAATCCCTTCAGTATGGAGTCCAGGCTGGCCCCGGAGATGGGCACTGGGGGAACGTGGCTTATAAATGCTGCATGGAGTCCTGGAGGGACCAGAGATTGGTGTCACTTCAAAAAGTAAACATAGGCAGCCTAATGAATGAGTTATATCTCAGACACTCCATTCCAGGAGAGGTATTTAACAGGCACTATTGGATTCTGCGGTATCTCTCTATCTGTAACCAGTGCATTATGACCATTAATGGATTTTTGAGGCTGGATTGATTTTTCATTAATTTGGTAAAAATCTTTTCCCTCTCCCATATAATTCTGTCTTAAAACGCTCCCCCTGACAGACCAATAAGTCACTCATCTCATAATGCATGTCTGGCTCATAAATCTCAGTGATCTGGTGAAGTGGGGTGTGGGGGAACAGACTGGGCTGGAGGAAGGAGGAGGGGGAAAGTGGGAACCTCCATGGGTATGGATGGAGCTGCCAAGAAGCTTTCATTGTGTCTGGAAAGGTCCATCAGTAATGGAGGATGGGGACACATGGATGAACTGTTTTGTGGGGGCTGATGGTCACCCAGATATGAGCTCCAGACATCACCTCGTCTCCCTAAGCCTTGATCTTGCATGTCTATATGTAGGACAGCACAGTGATAACTGAGACCTTCTCAGGGACCCCTTGCACTGAGCTCATCTGGGCAGTGTGATGATCCATGTTGTCCCAAATCTTTGCACCCTGGGAAGGTGTGTAAAGGGCTCAAAACTCATGGTCCTATGTTGTGTTCAGCCCAGGGCATCCTGGTTAAAGACTCTGCATGGCTGAGGGTAAACAGTATGGTTTCAAATGGTTTGTAGAGGGGCAGCTCTAATCCAGGATTTGTTCCTTCTAGAAGTTGTATCCTAACCCTGGGGAAGTCAGCCAAGCAGAGAAGTAGTAGACCAGGATTTATTTCCCTGAGGGTGTCTGGGACACCCTGGGACTCTGGGACAACCTGGATCCCACCAGTGACAGGTTCCAGGGTGCCTCAAAATGAGGGCAGGATTGATTTGTCTCTATCCTGGTACACCCAAGAAGAGGCCTTCTCTAGAAAATTAGTCACATTCTGCCCTTAGTGACCCATGGACCACCTTAGTTGCTGGGTTAGAGGAGCAAAACCTTATAGAACAAACACCCCTGAGGGATCTTCACCCAACCAAGCAAAGATCTCCTCCCTGCACCATCAAGGAGGGAGATGGGGCAGAGATTAACCTGGTGAACACTTTATGGTCATCAAGGTGTCTCAACAACATCATGTTGGACAAGGAGGGAGCTGGCATTGGACACTTGTGCACAACCACAGTAAGAAGCCAGGACATGACAGGAGGAGAATCAGCTGATGCATTCTTCTGAACCTATTGCCCCCTTCATGATCCTCCACAAATTACCATGACTGCAGGAAGGTGTGAGAGACCCACTTGAACTCGTGCTATTGGATTTCGCTGCAGCTCTTGCTCCTCCTATGTCACTGGTGCGTTATTGCCATTAATGGATTTTTGAGGCCAGATTGATTTTTCATTAATTTGGAAAAAAAAAAAAAAAAAAAAAAAAAAAGGAAATACTATTTTTCTACCCCCACCCCTTAATAATTCTGTCTTTCAATGAACCCGGGAAGGAAGAGGTGAAAAACTCACCTTCTCACCTTCAGATCTTCCCTGCTTGTCTGTTCTAGGTAGGAAATCCTGCACTGATTTAGATTACATGATCCTGCCTGGCAGGGGGATTGAACTCGAAGATCGCCAAGATCCCTTTCAACCCCTAATACTCTGTGATACTGTGTGATACACTGCCCCTGCACAGCAAAACTATGAGAAGAGGCCATAGCTCGCCCACAGAAAATTCTTGTGTCCTTTCCCTGCCTTGTTCATTATGTGGGTGCACAGACACATCTTTGCCTGCCCATGTGCACCCTGCCAGTCCCATGTGCCTCATTTCCAGTCCTATCACCTGTTTTGCACAACCCATGCATCTCCAAATGTATCCACTATGCTTACAGCAAAATCCCTGGAATGAAGTGCCTTATTAGCATTGGTATTCCCTTAATCCTAGAGAAAAACTTGTTAGACACAGGACATCAGTGACTTTTGATCACATCTACCCTAGCAAGGTCAGGAAACCCCCTGAAAGTGAGTTGAATTTTTTAAAAGGCTGCAAATTGTGTGATTCAGGTACCATTTCTGAGGATGTTTTTCTGACTGGGGGATGTTTTTGGAGAGCCCTGTAAAGCAGAAATAAACCCAGGACGTAAAAAATGTTAGGAAATCAAATCCAAGATTCAGTTCTTCTCCTTTGAAGATCTATGAATGAACATGATGGATTATTTAGATAGCCCATTCGAAGTTGTTGTGCAATGTTTCCCAGGAAAACCTTCTGCTCACTTCTTGATTATCTTCCAATTGTTTATTAAAAACCATACTTAATGAAGACTAACAAGCAAATAATCAATACCTACGCAGGTCACCTAGGAATAGATAAGCCTCAATAAGCCCTTGGGTGCATTTACTAAGCAGACAATTACCAGGGTAATGACTAACAGTGCAATTTAAAATAAATATGATGTGATTGCATCCCAAGGAAATACAAACTGATGAGCAGAATCACACGCTGAGGTGGGCAGGAGTTTTGGAAACATGTTTTAAACTTGGATGGACCAGAAAGCCATGAAGCTCAGTACTCAAGATCTTCATTAATGTGAAGATTAAAAGCAAACTTTTAAGTTTCAGGTTTTTGGGGGTTTTTTTTGTATCATAGAAGCCAAAAACAGTGGAAGGTGGAACAGGCCTCTACCAACCTGTGCAAACCTCTGCTTAAAGCTTATCAATGTTGAAGGTAGATACAATTTCAAAGTTAAAGTGGGATGCTCAGAGCCTTTTCCAGCTGAGGTCTGGATAGGACTTATAGGACAAGGTGAAATGGCCTCAAGTTGCACCAGTGGAGGTTTAAGTTGGACATTAGGAACAATTTCTTCATGGAAAGGGTTGTCAAGTCCTGACCCAGACTGCCCAGGGCAGTGGTGGAGTCATCATCCCTGGAGGGACTTCTCTCAGGTCCCCATTTGCTGACTGACCAAGCCAAAATCTTCTTGTTTACTCCTGAAGTAGCAACTCTACCACAGTGACCTCAAGGAAAAGCCTTTTTTTTCTTTCTTGAACAACTCTAAGGAAAATCCCTGCAGTAGTGTACCTTACAGTTACATTATTTCATAGTCACGTGTAGTGATATCTCATAGCATCATATCAGTGACTAACTTCAGCTTTCCTTTTTTTTTTTTTTTCCAGGTTATAACAGAAAATCTTGTTTTAAATCCATGTATGTATCATCTTGTGCTTTGCATAACTACATTTAATCACATTTCTCCTTTTCCAATATCCCAAGGTCATCCCTTTCTTGGTCACGAGTTTTGCCTTCTAAACTCATTTCATCACCAGGTTTAATTGGTGGACTCTTTGAAATGAGGTAATTCATGAAATTATGA
Organism: Ceyx melanurus; assembly: GCA_024611195.1. NCBI lineage: Eukaryota > Metazoa > Chordata > Aves > Coraciiformes > Alcedinidae > Ceyx > Ceyx melanurus. The sequence continues at coordinate 34,612 of JANHGL010012201.1, read as the reverse complement.
AATAAAACTGGTTCCAAACAAATATTTAAGGAACTCCACTGGTTCTCTTCCCTTCAGCCTGATATTTCCCCTCTCAGCCGCTGTTCTCTCACCACCTGCAAGTTCTTTACCTATCTCACAGTTCTCTTACAGATCCTATCTTCTCCAGCTTCATCTCTAATTATCCATGAGGTGCCACATCACATGCTTTGCTAAATCCAGATAGATGAGACCTACCACATTCTGCTTTTCCTGGAAAATCTTTATCCAAGGAAGATCTCAAGAGGGAAGGACACTACTTATCTTGAATAAATGGTTTTCCTTTCATTTATCATTTGCTCCAAGTCTTCAATAAGTGGTTCCTTGCAGGCCCCTGAGACCAGACTAAGAGCTCTGTAATTGCCCAATTTAGCGTATTCTTAAGCCAGCAAATACATCTGCCAGTCTCCGATCAAATGCTTCCACTCAAGCTCAAAATCCTGCTACTCAGCTCGTGCTGTTTCCTATTTTCAGCTCTTCCAGGATTCTAACTGGAGTGTTGTCAATCCCACTATGCTTTAGGTATACAGGTGGAATTTCACGTGGTACACCCTGTGTGGGTTTCTGGGAGTGGTGTCTCTCCTGGACTAATGGAATACATGACCTCAACTCCCAGACATATCTCTGTCCTTCTTTATGCTACCTGGAACAGGAACTCTGGGTCCTGGACTGGAAATTACTGAAAATATTGATGGATTTTTGTACATAAAGGGGAATATGACATCTGCACAGATTGTTGCCACATCAGAGAAGAGATCTAGACACATTGTGGAGGAGAAAGACTTAGGACCTCCGGGCTGCCCCATCTAGAGAAGACCAGCGTAAGTAGAGAAGCTCCTTTTTGGTAGCTCTGCTATAATTGGCTGTGACAGTTGATGTCACTGTCTTTGAGCATTTCTGCCAGCCTTGCCATTGCTCTTCATCTTCGGTGCCACCTGCCTGCGCTGAAAGGAGGTGGATGGGTTGCAGACAAGGCCTTCTTGTGTGGGCTTCCTGCTGCATTTATCCTCGCTTCTTTGCTGGTGTGGCTTTGCATGATTTCTCTTTCCGTAAGGTGATACTTGTTGCTGTCACATGTCAAAGGCTGATAATGATGAGGGGCAGCAAATACAAATCCCAAACAAGCTGAGCTTCCCTGCAGCACATCCCCCAAGTAAAAGACCATCAAAGGAGGCAACAGTGACATGTTTGTGTCACCTCAACATGGCAGAATACCTTCATGCCTCCCTTTTCTCCTTGCAGACAGCTCATTAAAGCTGAAAGCATTGAAGAGTGATCAGCCATGGAGCCAGTAAGCTCTCAATCAGTCCATTGAGTCTTGCTTTGATCAGTAGAAACCAAAGTTCTGACTGCATGAAGGCTGCTTTCTGGTTGGGTTCTGGTTCAGTGGAAGCATAGGACGTAATTCCTGGAAAACAAGGCTGAGGTAAGGACTGTAGGGTCATGTAGTCATTCCTTCTGCTCAGGGTAGAAGTAGCAAGACCCACGCTGCTCTTGAAAGGTGTTACACCTGACCTGGTCTTGAACTCTTCTAGTGTTTGAGATGCCACTCCCCTCCCAGTCATTGCTTCACTCTTTCTCTTAGAGAGCTTTGCGTAATATCTAGCCTAAATCTCTCCTGCTGCATCATCTTCTAAACATGCCCACCAGGGACACAGAAAGCAAAATCGCCCTCCCCTTTGTTTCTTTGTTTCTTTGATTTTAAGGCAGAATTACTTCTTTTAGGCAAAAGCACATCTAATTCTTGCAGTTTTTCCCTATAGATCCTGTTCTGTAGCATCCTGATAGTTTTGGATGCTTATCTCTGAACTCACGACCATAGTCCCAGACTGGATGCTCCATCAGTATCCTCAGCAGTCAGGCATTTCCTACAGATGTTTGTTGGTACTGGAGTTAGGGAGGCTAGTGTTGGTGTGAAGGAGGTAAATTCTTATTTGGAAATGTTCATCCGAAGCAGAAGAACTTATGCTTTCTGGACTTCTCTTACCCCAGGCATAAACATGCAATTTCAGCCCCTACATTAATCAAATTAACCTGAGTGACTTTCCTTGGCATATGACAAGGATATGTTGGGTCTTAGACTGTTGCTGCAGGAGTGGTGTTAGAGAGTTTCCTCCTGACCTGGAACTGAATCTACAGAGAGATTATAAAACAGCTGTGTGAAAATGATAGAAAACTAAACCCTGCTTGTAAGAGGCATCACTCACAGAATTTCCTGCAGGCAAGTGGTCTGAGAGCCAGGAAACCCACCACATTGCTAGGAGGTGAAGTCACTGGAATACAAACATGGAAGAGAAGGCCAAGAGCTAGTAAGTAATTTGAAAACTGCATATTTCTTGAACAAAATGAAAAAACAACCCAAAATAAAACAAATAAATAAATAGATAAATTAAAAACAAAAGAAAAAAAACATATTTGGGAAACCATCTGTGACCTGAGTCATCTCATTCCATTTGTGGAGTAAGGCTAAGTGATGCAAATGCTAGCCCATAACAAATGAAAATCAATAAATATGTCAGGTCTTATCTAGCAGAGGGATGATCAAAATGCCTTCCCAAACCATCCTGTGTCCTTCTTTATACCTGCTCACTCCAGCTAGGTTCTTGAATAAGCAGCATTAACATTGTCAATGATGATAACTCGGCTGGATGCAAAATCAGGAGTCATCCTGTCTCCAAAGCCAAATCTTTGGAGATCTACCAGATTCACTCCCTAAGCCTCACTGGGTTTGATTTATTGAAATGTGAGGGCACAAACTATGTTCTGACCACCTTTTTATTTGCCTGAACTAGATATTAGTTGGAGAGCATTCAAAAAGTTGTTGACTTTCAGCAACTAACCTGATAATTCTAATTTTCTCTCCTTGATGTTTTTAAATTCTTAGATATTTATCCGGAAAAGACAGCAGAATACAGCCCCGAGAGTATGACCAGCACTACTGTGACTTGCCAGCCCCTCTTTTCTAACTGTTTGGAGAAAATCCCAACAGTCAGATGGTAAATAAACACAAAGACTATCTTCATGTCAAGATGGTATTAGCAAAACAAGTTCTTATCCCTGGTTCAGTCATTAACAGCCAATTGCAGACTCTGGGACAGAAAAAAGTGATCATAAAACTGAACTGCTAACCAGTGAATATGCATTTCCTCACCTCAGAAATGTCTAGAAGCTCTGTCTCTTTGCATCCAATTGTGGGACTATAACTCAGAGCTCTCCTGGCAGCTGGTGCTGTAGCTCACCATTCATTTTATGGCTGCAACTGTTAACATTTCTGCAGAACATCATGGTAATTTTCTGAAAAGAATGATCATTTTTTTAGTGACTCTCAACAATTAATTATCTGCCTCTTAATTTTCAGGGATGAATGATCACCATGGAGTGGCTGTTGGGCTCTTAGGAAAGCTGAGAGTCTAATGGCTGAAATGGCAAGAGGTGAATGAAGTATATTCTGCAATTTTGGTGAGGCACTTCCTTGCATGTCACTGCTCTGTCAACGACTGATTCATAGCATCATAGAAACACAGAATCATAGGAAGCTTTGGCTTGGAAGTGACCTTTAAAAGTAATCCTGTTCACCTCCTCTGCTCTGAGCAGGGACATCTTCAAGGAGAGCAGATTGCCCAGAGCCCTGGCCAACCTCTCCTGGAAAGGTTCCGGGGATGAGGCAGTCTGTAGTAGTGTTTCACCACCCTCATTGTAAAAATGTCTCCCTTCTCTCCACTCTAAATCTCCCTTTTTTAGTTTAAAGTCATCACCCCATGTCCTGTTTCAACAGGCCCTGCTAAAAAGATTATCCACATCTTTCTTATTCAGGTTATTATATGCTTTGAAAACCACCCATGATACATGTAAGTAGATGCATGGTCAGGAAATCTGTATGTATGTGTCAGCCAGGACATAGTGAGATCCAAGTCCATGCTTCCCACAGGTGGGAGGTCATCCCCAGATTATGTCTTACAAAATCAATGGTTTCATTTTTACTTGGCACCATGGATGGATTTTCCATGTGCAGTAACTCGTGTTTTGAACACCAGTCAATGGTGTCCTACACCCTGTCTGGCTAGGAAGTGACCACCCAGCATCATTTTGAGTGCTGAAGAGGAGATTTTCACACATCTGACATATGGTGGCATTGCCAGGAGTCACAGTCTAAAAACTAATAAAAGTAAGAGTGGCCTTTCAGCTCAACACACATTAAACACTACAGGCATCTCCTCATGGCCTTCAGGTTATATCATAGGAATGGTCATATCAGCTCAAAGAGCTCATCTCCCAGCAGGACCACACAGAGAGTGTAAGAACAAGATGGTCCTAGTGAAAACTCCCCAGAGTACCATCCTAGCTTTCAAAAATGTACAGCTTGCAACTCCTGAGCCAAAGGCAGTCTCGTATTTCATAGCCCTTCACAATTTTTTCCCAGATTAATCTGTCCAGTTTTCCCTTTTTTCCTTTTTTTTTTTTTTAACCCTTGTGAAGCTGTAGTTACCACAATATCCTGTGACACAGTTTAACTGTGTGCTGTCTGAAGTATCACCTCCACTGTTCTGCTTAGTTTCAGCCATGTCACCTCCTAATTTCATGTGATATCCCTCCAATGGAAAGGCCACAGGCAGATCCAGCCCTGGGGAAAAGTGTCAGGCTGGTTAATCTTAAGTTTCCAAGACTGGATTCAGAACATTGCTGTGAGCCTTTGCCACCTCATCTTTCTGGGACAAATAGCTCCACCCCATCCATGCCATGCATCAGGTACATCTGTCAGCTTGGTACCACCATGAAAGCCATCACCTCAGGTTCACCCAACAAAGAGTTACCAGAAGGCAATACCAAGAGTCTCCTCCTGTTAAGCAGTGCAGAAACACACTCTGACAAGGTCGTGTCTGCTCTGAAAAGCTCTCACTTCAAACCGCATGTGGGATTCATCTCCCCTAAGTGCCTACAAAAGGGATATGTCCATCCATGCTGGTTATCACTGAACCCATTACAGCTGATGGCGATCAAGTCAGTGGGGCTCAGGTCATCATTCATCTGAGCAGTGCAGGCGTCATGCTTCAGGATGACACGATCTCTGCTGAGTCGCTTGCCCTTTGGCTACGGAGTGGTCCCAGAGTGAGGTCGGATATCTGTGCCTCCAGTGTAGATGGCTTAGAGATGTGCATTAGCTCCACTCTCTACCATCTGGGTGGGAATAAATGATCGCCACCAAATATGGGCCAATCCTGTGAGGCTCAGTGGTGCTGGGAGAAGTGGCCTTGCAAGTATCTAGAATTGCAGGTATCTGCTGCCCGAGATGGCTGGAGGTAGGGGGGAGGGAGAAGCTCAGTGTGGCAGCTGGGAGCCCAGCCCTGCTTACAGACTCAATCTGCTGAAGCCAGCGCCTTTCTGCAGACTAAGCAAGTTTACCAATAAAACCCTTTCATAAGCCAGCACTGTTGAGGGAAGAAAGAGGGAGAGAGAGAGAGAGAGAAAGAGAGACTGGGCCACAGTGTCCGTGTGTAATAAGCACTGGAGATTTAAGTGGGAGAGAATTACCTTAAATATATATCTGTATAGGAGGAGAATATATAGGTATGTTAAAAAAAAAAAAGAAAAAAAAAAAAGAAAAAAAAAAGACAGGGCTGCTGAAGAGGACTAGAACCAATTTCCCAATTTCAATCTCCGGCACGCTGGGACTCAGCTTCTCAGATGTTGCCTGCTTTGCTAAATTGGCTGGGCTGAGGGCTGCTCTGTTGCTTATTTCGGCTCATTGTGGTGCATTTATGAAGGGCTGTCACACAGGTCTGACAGGGTGATGAATTGACCAGGCTCAACCAGAGCTCAAGGAAGGTGGGGAAGGAGGAGGTTGGTAGTGGGGGGGTTGACAAGGGCTGGGAGAGGTGGTGGGAGTGAGCAAAGAGGGCATGAGATGGGGGCAGAGGGAAGGGGGAGGAAACTATCCCGAAGGGTTTCGCTCTGTAATTGATTCCACTGGCAATAAGCAGTGAAGACCAGGGGGAGGCTTACGTATGTGGGGGCTGGGGATGGGAGAAATGGTTTGGGGGGGAGAGGAACGAGTGAAAAACAGCAAGTTCAGCAAGTTGTTGCACAATTCCCAGGGGCTTATTACTTGGACTTTACAGTAACAGTAATACTTGGTGCTGCTGGGGCAAGAGTCCTAGATTAAATACTGCTGCACAGATGGATCCCATCTTCTCAAACTCCACGTCCCAGTATCTGGGCAACTCTCTGCTGGTGGGACTTCATGGGTGTCAACACCAGATTGGCAGCAAATAGGGAGGGGAGCAGAACAAGTAGGAGAGAGGGTTAATGTATAGCTCAGAGCTTCTGTACCATCTGTCTCTTGGGTATCTGATGCTTTCACTTCCCTTTGCCTGTTTCTGGTTGCAGGTAAAATGTTTCTTTCGGCCCACAAAACAGAAAAGATAAAATGAGTCAGGCAGCCACTGATAGCAAACCCATGGGTGTAAAGGAGCTATAGATATATTGATAGTTATCTGAGACAGATTGTAGCCATCCAAACCTATGTCCCAAGCATATTTATCTATTCCCAAATCTCTCTCCAACCATTTTCCCATCTCTGTTATCAATGTCTAACAATTTCTCTATCAGATTTTATGTCTGTCCGTCTCCTTTCCTTCATTCTACGTGTATCTGAGGCACAGAACACCAAGTAGACATATAATGTCATAGAACAGTCCAATGTATTAGAAAAGATCCTTTGGTAATGTCAACAAAGCCTCTTTTCTATCCCACACAATCTGACATATGCTGCTTGAAAAGCCCCAGGTGGTTCCCAAAGCTCCAGGCAGTGGGGCTAAGCCTGTACTGGCAAGTTGCATTTCCAAATGATGGGGATCCTCAAAGGAAGTGTCCTTCTTCAATTGACCATGAAAGTCAGCATGCTGGCAAATGAGTCCTACCTGGGTCAATGTGGCCTATCTAGATACTTTCGAAACCCACCTGAATGCATTCTTCTTTAACCTGATCTGGGTGTACCTGCTTTGTCAGGGAGGTTTGACTGGATGATCTCCAGAGGTCCTTTCCAACCTCTTACCATTCTGTCATTTTACAATCCACATTGCAAGAAGTTCAAGGTCTACCCACATCAGCTTGAAAGATTGCAATGGGGAGGGTGCAGGATACCTCCAGACACCTGAATCATAGGCAAGAATAATTTTTCATGACCAGGATCAGTAGCAGAAAGGTTTGAGAGAGCTGGACCATCTTTTGGGCTCAGCCCCAAGCCCTGTATCCAGCAGAAGAGACCTTTTCTGGTATAAATTCAGTTTTGCAGATGGAAAGGAAGAGTTTCCTTATGTACATAGAATGATACCAGTTTGGAAGGGTCCTCAATGATCAGGAAAGGACCTCAAGGATCAAACCAGATGTTGCCATCTTTTACTGCAATACATGTAACTCCTCCCTAAAGTACAGGAACAACACAGGTAGAAGTGGCTTTCTAAAATCTAATCTTAAATTGCAGCAGTATTAATATTGACTATCTATAGCTATAATACAGGAAATATATAGATAAGAGTCCCTTCTCTACAATATACATTCTAATAAATAACCTTATTATCAAATAAATCTTCGCTGTGCACTAATAAGCATATTTCTCCCTACAGAAAAACCAGTGCTTTCAAAGTGGCTTCATCAAACTCCCCACCTTGCACAGCAGATATATCCCTTTTTATAATTATGCTTCTTGTCGATTTCAAATACAGTTAAAAATGTGCAAACTGAGTCAATTTTTACATCGTAAGTTTGTGTGATATAAGGCCCTTGTGCCTCACACAGCCAGACCCCCCCTTGCTCCTTGATGCTTCTCTCCTCCCTGATCCTGACATTAAACTACTCCACTTAGACCAGGTACCTGGTGCCAGGCAGGCTGACCTCATTAAAATAGATTACTGCAGAAGTAAAAATCTAAAAGGTAATAAAAATCACTAATATTTTTTACCGGGACACACATTCATTTTTTTCCCCCTCCTTTTTGGATTAAAAAAATCCACATTTTCAGTATTATCCTCTAGGCAAGATGTTAGCAGTGACCTGGACAAGTGAGAATGTGTTTACTTTTACTTCTTTTGCAGTTCTAGCAATTTATACAGGCAATGCAGTGATGTCTCTACAGACATGATGAGCTAAAGCTTATAAGTAAGACTCAGTTTCTAGGGAGAGGCTTCATGAACCTGAAAACATTCCTGGTTTTCTTATCATATCAAGTAGCCCTGTTAAATCTGTTATCTCTCCAAATAGAAGCATTTGTGTTGGAAAAGACCTTTTAGATCACTGAGTCCAACCATTAACTCAGAACTGTCAGGACACCACTAAACCATGTTCCTCAGCACCACATCTACACAGCTTTGAAACTGGGAGAGACTTTGACAATCCTTTGGTGAATAAATTTTTCCTAATAACCAACCTGAAATACTCACCTTGATGAAAATACACAATAATTTTTCATTCTCCCTTCTGTTTTTTAAATCATACCAGGAGAAATTTGCTCTATGAGGTTACCTCCAGGACATGCAAGGATCATTGTTTGGCAGCTCATAACCATAGGTGCTTCACCAGAAAAGTGAGAAGCAGTACAAATGTGGTGACTTTGTGTTGGCACATGGTCTCCTGTCATCCTGAATGGGCTGCCTGTGTGGACAGCTATCACATTCAGAGACACTTAAGACAGTGGCAGCCTGAAAACACCAGTCAGCAGGAGATCCACTGCCTGGTCATGACACCACAAGCCCAGGGAAGGGGATAGAGAAGCTCTCCCTCACCTGCAGCAAGTTAACACAACTGGAGACATTTTTTTAGACCACCAAGCTTCCAGGCCCTTACAGGCTTGGTTGGGATAAATTCTTATAGAATCATAGAATCGTTTGGTTGGAAGAGACCTTTAAAATCATCAAGCCCAACCATTCACCCTGCACTGCCAGGGTCCCTAAAGCATGTCCCCCAGCACCACATCCACATGGTTTTTAAACACTTCCAGGGATGGGCACTCAATCACCTCCCTGGACAGCCCATTCCAGTACCCAACCACTAAAATTTGTGTAAATAAATTTTTCCCGATATCTAACCTAAATTTCCCTTGGTGCAACTTGAAGCCATTCCCCCTCATCCTGTCATTTTTAACTTGGGAGGTCGACCCCCACCACCCTACAACCTCCCTTCAGGTAGTTGTAGAGAGCAATAAGGTCCCCCCTGAACCTCCTCTTCTCCAGACTAAACAATCCCAGCTCCCTCAACCTTTCTTCATAGGAGAAACTCTCCAGACCCTTCACCAGCTTCGTTGCCCTTCTCTGAACTCACTCCAGTACCTCAACATCCTTCTTGTAGTGAGGGGCCCAAAACTGGACACAGTATTCAAGGTGTGGCCTTACTAGTGCTGAGGACAAGGGTACAATCACCTCCCTGCTCCTGCTGGTCACACTGTTCTTGATCCATGCCAGGATGCTGTTGGCCTTCTTGGCTGCTTGGGCACACTGCTGGCTGTTCTTGGTGAACTCCCAGACAACACTTCCTTAAGAGAGGAATCTCAAAGAATGTACCTGCAGTGTGATGACTATGACTCTTCCACCTCAGAGATCCCATGCTGCATCTTTCATGGGGTCAGCTGCCTGCAGGTGGCCTATAGATCCATGGAGTGGGAAAGCATCCCACTTTAAACCTGAGCAGGGAGTGGGAGGTGCAGGCCAGTTGTGCCCAGGGTCCTCTGGATGGTCTCAGGGAGATTATCCTGGACAGGAGCATTACTATCTGCCCTTTCTGACAAGGAGATAAGAGATTGCCAGGGCAGCTCAGATCAGACATGCAGGCAGTGTTTCTATCTTTGACAGTGACTAAAATGTCCTGTGTCTGGAGAAACGAAGGCTACAATATGACATGCTTCCCCAGACAAGTTCCTTGTGAAAGGAGGATTGACATCCCATCTGGAGTTCAAATTTCTGTAGCATCACATAGGCAGGAGGGCAAATTGGAAATTGAAGATTATTAAGAATGATCAAGTGGTACTTCCCAGCCAGGGGCCAAGGAGAAAGCTCTTGATCCTCTTTCACCAGCCTTCCCCAGCCTGGGCCATAGGACACATGAGTTTTTGAAAACCCCCTAGAAAGAAAGTCTGACATTGATAGCCTGTGGGTGACCTGGCCACCGACTCCTGTAGCCTCAGACTATCCCCATTTACAGCTCCTTTGAAAGGAATTTAAAATAACAACCTACCTTGCCCCTGGAGCTCTGGGAAGCACTGGGGAGTGATTTACTCTGCACAAGGGAAAGGAGATTTATCAGTTCTTGGAACCAGTGTTTATGAATATTCCTAAAGAGGAAAATCAATCAGTTCTATCATAACATTGCCATTTTTCTAAATGATAGAACAAGCATTTTTATACACCTCGTGCTGGCTGGTTGAGAATCGATAGGAATTATGAGCTTCTTTCTGAATTTACTAATGTTTTGGCATCCTCCTCCTCCCATCCCTGAAGCTAAAGAGAGGGAGGATGCTCAGAGTCCTGGGGCTGAGGAGCCTCTGACTCACCCCTTGAATCCTTACCCTCCATCTTCGCTGTTTATATCTCTTCTACCTCCTCAAGTCACCCAACTAGCCCAGCTTGCCTGTACTGGGATGGACCAGATAAAAGTAAGAAGACCCCACTAAGTATCACCAAGGACTGAATTCAGCTCTCATCTGTGCCAGAGTGAGTTAGGAGCCCGGAGACAAGGCTTACCTGGGAAAATGATGCACAAGAGTTTTCCCTTTTTTCCCTTACCAGTGAGTCCAAAACAAAATGAAGCCCAGGGACCCCTGGAATCGACATAACCCCTTAAAATTTGAAGACTATGTCAGACTTCTGGAAAACTTGCCATACTTCATAAAATGTTTCCCTGGACAGACACATTGTCTGTACTTCTCTGGTCACTAAATGAAATTGATCTAGGTCTCCAAAAAGACTGTCTTCCTCTCAAAGAATGTGAAATCTCAAACTTCTTGCAATATTTTACTGGAAGGAGGCATCAGAAGATGCTTTTCATGCTGATTTGACTGCGTTGGTGTTAGGTGGCCACAGTTCACTCTCTTCCAGATGATCTTCAGACATGCCACTGGAAGTATAGCCCATGTCAATGTGAAATAAGAACCAAAGCCTCAAGAAATGTACCCACACATGGGATACAAGGCAATACCAGCATTTCAGCCACATCCCCAAATCCACCTAGGAATGGCACCTATAAAAGGGCTCATGAAGCCCCTTTTTGCTGCTATGACCCTTCCTCTTCTGGTTAAGTGGTTCATTTTTTGTCTCCACAGATTTCTTGTACTGAGCATCCCTTACAAGTTTCACATTGAGACTTATTTGACATAAATTAAATTATCTTATGCAAGCAGGGATTAATTCAGGAAACCCATTAGGTTAGAAGAAATTCTCCAAATCATAGAGTGTATTCGGTTGAAAGGAAGCTTAAATATCATCTTATTTCAACCCCCCTGCCATGGGAAGGGACATCTCCCACTAGACCAGGCTGCTCAAAACCCCATCCAACCTGGTCTTGAACACATCCAGGGATGGAGCATCCACCCTCAGAGTGAAGAGATAATCCCACCTTAATGTTTGGTAGTTATGTTCCCACCTCTCTGTTTTGTCTACATTTGTAGCATCTTTCTTCACATTCCTGAGTGCTGTTGGTCACCAGTTCTGGACTGGAGAGCTTTGATGAGGGTTATGCCATGTCTCCTTTAGGAGGTCTGTGCTGGATCTGTCCCCACAAAACCAGATCTGTTGTCTCCACTACTAGCACTTGCAGGTCCAGACATCCCCCTCACACACATTCAAAGACACCTCCATGGGGAGAAGAAGAGAGGCCAGATCCTTCAGACTAGAATTTAAGCCATGGTCATTTTTTCTTCTTGGGAGACATGAATCTTTGCAATAAGGGGCAGGCAGGCTAACGATAAATTCCACTAAAGGTAAAAGTGATTGATTTTAGAAGACACTGTTTAAGAATTTGTTTTTCTAATGGATCCTAAAGTCCCGTCATCAATTTTGCCAAGCTCAGCGGTGCCAGGAGGCTGCTGTAGCCTGTCCGGAGAGAGGAGGAGGGAGATGCATAGAAGAAGGAAAGATGGGGTGGGTGAGGCAGAGATAGAGGAGGAGGAGGAGGGAGGGGGGTGCTGGAAAAAAGGAGCTCATCGTATGTCCCTTCCAGATGCAGTATCCTAAAATGTGGGTTATACTCGACCATAAATGCTAATCCATTAGTTGCTGTTTCACACGCTGCTGACTGGAATGCTGCCTCCATTTGCCTGCATGATAATCTATTTGAATATCAATGTGGCTTCATGTTAAACCGCTTCCCTTGGAGTTTCAGATGAAGGGCAGGCGTGCAGGGCCTGTGCTTTGGGGATAGGGTACCGTATCGGGGGCAGAATCAGAAGGTAATTATTGACATTTCTCTCTGAAAACTTCCTCGCATCCTACCAAACAAACAAAACACAAAATTAACAAAAAAACAAGCAAACAACAAAAAGTAAGTCAGGCAGCATTCCCTTAGCTTTTTAATGGGACATTAAAATAAAGTTTTCCTTTATTTTTCATTCCATTGAAGGACTATATTGATTTACTTGGTTCCCAGTGATAGGGAAATGCGAACACAGACAAGCAATGTGGAAAGAGGGGGCTGCATAGGGAAAGTGCTGCTATGGGGGAAGGGAATTTCTTTAAATAAACAAGTGTGTCCCTCCATTTGTGGAGGAGCCTGGAAGCTTCACAGTAAGAGTGCTACAACCCCCATTCTGTCCCTTCCCCTTGTCTCATACAGGGATTAGTTTCGGTTTGTGGGTTCTGAGAATAGAAAAGGCCAAAAGTGATCAAATGCCAAAATCTGAATTGTAAATTCAGATTCCAAAACTGTAATTGTTTATAAGATCACAGAGATCTAGTCTGCCTAAGTCAATGCAGGGATCTGTGAACCCTTTGGAAATTATCATAAAACAAGGATCTGGAACTGTGACCACATTCATGACTCATTACCCCTGTATTTAAGGGAGGTAGATGCAGCCTGATCCACAGCTAGCAGAAAGGGGGCCCACTTGGTGGTTATCAACTTACTTTTCAAGAAGGTACTCAGCTTGCTACACATGTTTTGCTTTGGTTTATCACAGATGAGGAAGTAACCCTGGTTCTTTCCAAAGGGTTATACAGCATCTTTGCAGTTGCTCACATCCCTGTTGCATACTCAGCTGTATTCTTTAATTGTTTTTTTTCTTGCTTTCAGAAACTTACATGGGACAGTTTGTCAGTAGAGAATGAAGCTACCCTACCCGACTTTCAAGGCCTTCTGGCAGATGTTCTTCTTCAAAGGAACTCCTGCAGCAGAGAACTCTGAAATCCAGAGCTCAATGGGACAAGGAAAAGAGCTTTGATGTGTAATGTTACCTTCAGTAAGGTTTGGATACATTATTATAGGCACAGATAGATGAAACACAGACTCTTCTTAACAGATATTCTGAGCATTTTTTGAGAGCCCTGAGCATCAGCTGCCACCACAATGGGCAAGTTTTAAACATTTCATCCATGGGGATTGGAGCATGGCCAACAGAGCTACATTGACTTCTTGCTTTGCTTGACACAGCATTGAGAAGCCATTAAATGCCTCCTGCTCAGGATATTCATCCTTGACAAGGGTCTTCTGGAAGGTGTCCAGGTAAACCAGCCAGCACTCAAGCATTCAGGAGAAGGGTCACAGGAGGAAATACAAATGCCTGACAGAGAAGAAAGCCAACAGTAACACTGACCAAGTAAGAACTGTGCTCAAGTAATAGCCACAATCTTGTGTGTTTCTTTTATCAGCATTAACTTCACACTCAAGGCATCAGAAGGTGATGGATCAAATCCCCATGACCTTTTGCAGACAGACCTATATACATCCCAGGCCTTTATCCTGAGTCAGATAAATAGACAGGACCCTTGTAGCTGTAGCTACATGCCTATTCCTCTTCTTCTTACCTTCTTTCAACTCCTGTCCCATGTGTGTCTGAGTGCCCCTTGATGGAGAACAGTTCCAGTTTTAAGCACTTCACATAGAATCATAGAATCATGGAATTTTTACAGTTGGAAGAGACCTTCAAGATCATCACATCCAATTGTATTGGGCCACTGCCCCATCCCTAGACTGAGCTTGTAGATTTTGCACCTCCAACGTTTTTTAGGTGAACCAGGGTTCTAAGCAACTCAGAATCAAAAGACTGTGTTGAGATATGGGTTATTTGAGCATTTATTGGTTCAAATAGCAGCTGAGCATCTGTTCTGGAAAAGCCTGGATGGGGGAATATTGCATCAAGAGAAGTGTGGCCAGCAGATAGAGAGAAGTGATTCTGCCCCCTACTCTGCTCTGATGAGACCACAGATGGAGTATTGCATCCAGTTCTGGAGCCCTCAACACAGGAAAGACATGGACATGATGGAGCGGGTCCAGAGGAGGGCAACAAAGATGATCAGAGGGCTGAAACACCTCTCTTATGAGGACAGGCTGAAG